>CM076581.1:1343990297-1344254818 GCA_034641835.2 Pinus albicaulis | reverse complement strand
ACTAGGTGCGCCGCTTCATACATTCCTATCATAAATAACCATTGTCCTGGATACCATGCAACCTAAAATATTTCCTTCATTCCATATCATAAATAACCATTTCCTTCATAAAGAAGTGTTGTAACCTTCTTCATCTTGGCTCCTTCTTGAGAGTTTCTCTTTGCCTTTCTCTTCTTGTTTCATTGATCTCCTTAAGAGAAGATCCTTCGCCAAATCTAGAAAAATATAGAGCCAAAACCGTCCTACATGATGAGTCTCTGCTATCTTGATTTTCTTATGCGCTAAAGTATCACAAGTTGAGCCGAATCATGCTACAGTATACACTTAATATCCCAAATTGGAATAATGAATTGATACCAAAAATAATATTTGTAACACAGTGTCATTGGTTATGATGGAAACACGAGATATAAACATAATAGTGAACCATTTTATTCATAGGAGAATATTTAGTTACAACTTTGGTACAAAATATGAGGTAATCTAGCCAAAAACATGGCCTATAAGGGCCAATACGAAAACGTACCCCGAAGGTGAGCCTTTGCGTGGCTGAGTGGCAGGCATCATGATGTGTCCTTGAGAGATAATGAATACATGAGCATGGGATGAAAAGAGAAATGTGGATCTGTAATCTCTGGAGCTCGCTCTCTGGTCGTGCAAGATTCAGATATGGTCTATGATGGTAACCCAAGATAACCCAGGAAAGGATTTCTCGGATCTATCGATCTAAGAAAATCACCCTCTTGGGGTTTCGGTATACAAGCTACTTTGGGTATGCGGATCTAAAGCCTGGTCTAGAAAACCCAAATATGTGGCTAGTATGTCACCAAGGTCAGATCTAAGCTTGAAGGTTTGTCCTTCACTAGATCCAGTGGAAAACTCAAGATCTAGCTCCTCAATCCTCCTACGAAGATTGTAGTGGTTCTTTTCACCCCAACTACTCATGAAAAGCTGTGACTGTGGGGAAGGAGGCTCACTTCAGCTTCTTGCAAAATGGCTATGAAGCTCAATATTGAGTGGAAATAATGTATAAAATGTGGAGGAAGGAATAGTGCTCACCTAGATTACTAGCTGAAATGATAGCAACTTCCCTTCTCCCTTGGATATACGAAGAATGAACACATACGATTCTAATGGAAATCTCTGCTTGGAGATGAATAATAGATGATACCGATGCAGTATAGATACGAGCAAGGATGACAGTATTGAAGCTCAAAGTGATAAGATGAATCATGCTTTGGTTCTCATTGAAATATTGGGGGACTTGGCACTCCCTCTCCGTAGGTCTTCAAAAGTGTGGAATTTATGAATATGGATGTTCTGCAGAAAAGTAGGAACAATATGGCACCGATGCTGATGATGAATGAAGTTTAACCACTCTTCCTTAGAGATCACTCAAGGAAAAAGGTACAAGTTCTACTGGAACACCACATGCTAAACAACAATGCAACAAAAGCTAAACAACATAATATTGCATGGAATGTCAAATGACAACTCCAAATCTAAACAAATCATACATCAATAATAATCTAAAACATCCCTTCTATGTTGCCTTCATCTTCATTATATAGTTTGTGAACCTTCTCATGCTTTGGCCCACCTCATAAGCATGTTGTACATGTAGACATAGGTCTCCATATTGTTGCGTCGTCTCTCCATGATCTCCATCATGTGTGAATGTAATGATCTCCATCATGCGTGCATTAATGTGCCAACCCCTCCATCATCTCATCCCATAAATGTCTATGCCAGTCTTGCCATTTGATTCTGTTCAAGATCTTAGTTGAAGTACCGCTTCCAACCTCACAGTCTTTCTCATTAGCAATGTAACCAGTCTTCACTCGCACCATTAAGTAGGCTGTCTGCTCACGTACATAGATCTGGATACGAAATGTCCACATACACATCAAGAGTGGATTTTATTTGTCCTTTTGGTTGTGGGTCCCCTCCCACCCTCTTATTTACTTGTTGAGTGGAAATTAAGAACTCTAATATTCCAAATATCATGTGAAAATTTGAATACTACGGAAAAGCCATTGTCTAAGAGAAATATGTCCATTTTGGCATACCGAGCAGGGCTTGTTTGAGACCATAGGGGAGACCAAGAAGCGACGGAAACAAGGCTAGAGTCATTTTGGATAAAGTCATGAGGTTGTTCATGTATGTTATTCATGCAATCTCCATGTAAGAAGGTGGATTTAACATCATCTAATGGAATTCCATTTAAAGGAGAAGCGAGGAAAGAGCAAGGCGGATGAAGATTCATTTGTGTGAGAAGGTTTCAATATAGTCAATGCCTTCAACTTGTGAAAATCCTTCTAGCAACAAGATAGGAATTTATCTCTATCCACTTTTCCATACGGTCCAAACTTTGTTTTGTAAAACCCATTTACATCTAACAGTTTTAACTGAACGGGGAACAAGATCCCAAGTATCATTTGCCCGATAGGGAACAATATTCTTCATTCATAGCTTCATCCCAATCTAGATGACTTAAAACTTCTTCAAAAGTGTTTGGATCAGGATTTTACGGAGACTTGAGCCAATAAGGAGGCTCTTTCTAGCGAGAACGTGTGCAACGTCGATTTGCGAGATCACAGAGAACTGTTGCTGCATCTCGGTAGAGTGGACCTATCTTGAAAGCTATGTAGATGAAGGAATATCTTCAGAAGGTGGAGGGGATTTTCATCCTTGATGTCATCTACGAAATAAGAACGGTGCTATAAAAAATATAAGAGATAGAGATGTAGCACATATGCCGAGAGAAAAAGCGAGGCTCGCAGACGGTGGCACCGGGTCGAACTGGGCTAGGCAAGGGTGATATGTTTTCATCAAATTTCAAATTTCTTCTAATGATTATGTCTTTTGATTTTTGTTGAAGAAGTCTGTGTCATTTGACATCTGGAATATCAATAGAAATTTCATTTTAACTCTTGGGTTCTAAGGCTTTATGTTTCTTTAACGTACGGAATATGAGCTGACATCACTTCCCAAAAACATGAAAGTGACTTACATCTAGTTTGATTGAGCTCTAGCTTCAACACGGAGTTACCATTGCTTAAAACCTTAGTAGAATCACGATTTACTATACGATTTGCCTGGGTTAATTTATGCCGCGTAAAAATTGAGACTAAGTCCTTTGAATTGAAGCATACAATTATTAATTTCTTTTGGGTGTGATTCTTCCTTTCGGCCTACACCATTTTGTTGTAGGATATGTGGAATAGTATGTTTAATTGAATCCCATGCTCGGTGAAAGAGTCAATAAATTTGTTGTGTAACGTATTCTGTCCATTGTTTGATCTTAACTTGAAATTTGATGTCCATATTGTTTCTCAAAAGGCCTTGAGCCAATAACATGTTAAAAACTTCAGCACGAGTTTTAAGAAGTATACTGATGCGTACAGAAAAATAATTAATGAAAGTTAAGAAAGTACTTGAAGCCAGAGAAAGAAACAATAGGAAGTGGACCGCATAAATCTTTGTGCACAAGGCTAGGGGCTGAAGCATGCCAGGCGCATTTGTCAAAACTATCATGATGATGTTTTGAGTGCCCACTACCCAGGCAAACACCATCTTGGCAAGATACCATAGGAAGATGTTGTCACCATATTTTTCTTTTTACATATATTTTGAGCGATAGTTTTAAGTGACCAAATCACTCATGCCAAAGTTTGCTCACTTCATCATTATGAGCAACAAAAATGGAGGGAAGGCATGATAGACAAAATTTTCAAACTTATACAACCTTGTGGAATCATCAACAATGTGATAGCTAAAATATGTTTAGGATATTTGAGGTCCTTGATTACAACATCATGAGGTGATAATTCTATTGTTTTCCTTCTCTTGAATGATTTATCTAATAACCTTAACAAAGGTTGCAAGACAAGGCAAGAACATAATACATCCCATTAAAATGGCCATTATCTAGATGAATGGCTCCAAATCTTACAACACTAAGAGATCTATCATCACTGACATAAATATGTTTGGTGTTACAATCATTAAAGAAGAAAACATGGCTTTATTTTTGGCCATGTGGTAAGAAGATCGAATCAATAGGCCACTCATGATAATGAGAAAAAGAAGAAGATACATTTAATGCATAACCGGATACGACTGCTTGACAACCTGGCAGAAATTATCGTTACGAAGATGAAGTTGAAGAGTTATACGATATATTGGTGCTTCTTCGTTGTTGCTTCCAAGGCTTCATATTCTTAAAAAATTTGGACTCTACATAGCCATCACTAACACAAAAGTTAAATGCTCTTATCTTTATTCCACTTTGTTTTTCATATACGAGTTTAGTGAGTTGCTTTTCGATTTGCGGTAAGAAAATTGTAAGACCCTTGTGTGGTTTAGGTCCATTCTTTTTTTTTTTTTGCTAAATTGCACTAATTCTATTATGAACATAAAATTACAAAACTGCCACGGTTCAGCTGAAAGAGCCTGAAACCGGGCTTGATATCCAAGTTCTGTCTAGATATGGAACTGCCCATAGCGGGAAACCAGTTCCTTTTAAAAGTAATTACACCGCCCATGAGCTGGGAAACCGGCGAAGAGTCAACTACAGTCAGCATAACTGAGCTGGGAAACTGGCGAAGAGTCAACTACAGTCAGCATAACAGAGCTATAGAAAGACAAAATAGGCACGCAGCTGTAGCTGCTATGTATCATCATGAAAACCAAAATTCTTGCAAAAAAGTCTAGAGCAGAATTCATACTGTATCTGGACATATAGGAGAAAAAGCAATTAGCTTGGAGCAGGCTGCTCCTCTTCAATTCTGCAGCCATAGGGATCCTCCGATTCTTCTTCAGCATTCTTGGCGCCATCTTCGCCTGACAGATCCGCTCCCATCTGCAGAAGAATATGGTCCGAGGAGGAAGGAGCAGGAGCAGGGGGAACTCCGGGAGTGGGCACGAAGGGAGCAGGCACATGACCAGAAGTCAGGTCGGGATTGGGCATGAAAGGAGCAGGCACGGGACCAGAAGGAGGAGGAGGATGGAAGGAAGCTTTTTCGCACAGGGTAACCGTAATGAAGGTTGTGATAGATGGGCGATTAAAAGCACAGTCAAAACGAAGCTCAGCTCGTTGCGAAGACTGTCTCAGATAATGGCTGCCGGGGAGAGGAGGGGCGGCGGAAACAGGTAGCAGGGGCATGGACAGAGGCGAAGTAGTGGTATGGCTATTATGGTTAAGTCTAGGAGAGTCAAAAATGGCCTGAGTAGAGCGTCTTTCAGAAGGCTCCGAGGAGAAGTCATCACTGGAGTTGTGGGGAGCCCGCTCGCTCATGGACCCACCCCGAGAGGCACCACGCCTGCAAGTCATCCGCTGCCTGAGCCTAGGCATGGTGAAATTCTCAGTAGGAGCCAACGAAACGCTGGAGGGAGCTGCAATAATAGGAGAAAATTGACCAACAATAACTGGAGAAACCTGAAAATTGAAATTAGCAGGGCAGAAGTTACTGTGCGTGTAGTGGAAGCCCGGAATGGTTTCCAGGTAGCAATGCAGGGAACAACGACGACCAGTGGCTGTGCGTTCGCCTGGCGTAGCACAACCACCCGGGCAGAGAGAGCGCAATGGCAGCAGAGGTCGGTTGACAGAGCCGAAATGATCCGGAGAATTCGAGCGGGCGTCCATTTGATGCCGAATACACTGACCAAGGCAGGGAGGGTGACGGCGCGGTGATATAAATGCCCATTGCAGTGGCACATTGAAGGCTTCATTAAAGGCGCCATGGGGGGCCATGTGGCCACCCCAAGTGAATCGCCTTGGGAGCAGAACTAGGCCAAGTGGCCCGTTAATACATTGAATCATTCGCATCCAGAGTTAGGTCCATTCTTTTTATGATATTGCTTCTTGGGATTATTTTGATATGGTTTTTATTGGGCTACTAAGGCTTTCTTAGAAGAGTTTCCAGTATTGATAAGACCAAGGTATAAGATTTTTTCTTGTTCTCTTATCAAAGAATCACAAAAAGCATCAAAAGAGAGGGACTTGTAGGCTATTCCTTGAGAAATGAGGGCTTCTCTAGTGAAATGGAAGGTGGAAACAAATACAAAGTATGCAGGTCCAAGCTTAGAAAGTATGGAATAGATAAGGCTTCCATATTCCTTTTTTTATCTTACAACCTTCTAAATGAAGTCTAAGGGTTTGAAATTTGGACAAAAAATATTCAATAGAGGAGAAATTATTGGGGTCCAAAGTAAGCAACTCATTTTCAAGCTGGTGGGCCTTGATTTCATTTTGAATGCCAAAAATATTATTTAGCTTTTTCATAGCTACATCAGGGGTGTCAATTTCTTGGATATGAAATTGAATATCTTGAGCAATGGACATTCCTATCAACTCTCTTGCTTGATCTTGTTTATTTTCCCATTTAAAAACTTTATCTCCATTGGTAGGTTTAATTTATTCGATGTGTGTGCTTTTTCCTACAAAAAGAACACAAAATCTGTGCACAAAAAAAAACGAAAATGCAAGCCTTACGATAGAACATTCGATTTTTGATTAGCCTTACCAGAAACTATCATTTTTTTCTATTTCTGATTTCCTGAGGTCGCATAAAGACGTGGGGAAAGAGCATACGTAGCAAAAAAATATCTCATCTTTCTATTTCTGATTTGTCGAGATCGCACATAGCACAGAGCAAAGAGAATGCACAGAGAAGAGGGTATAGATCTGGAATATATATATATATATATATATATAAACTGAAATAAATAGAGGGAACCGAAATAAGTAGAACAATTAATAAATATAACTGCAAAAAAATATACTTTATACCTCCAAATCTAAAATGACATAGCTCAGCCAACTGGAAACCTTTTCGCATGAAACGAAAGGGGTTCCTCACTGTAACAGATGCTTTAGACATAATAGAGTAGTTTTCCCGGCCCAAAAGTGGTCAGAAATAGTAGATATGGAAAATGATAGTCGCATGCAGTCAAACCGGCTTCGGATTTGGATCAACAACGAATGCGGCTCACAAACAAATCACAAAGGTCCGCTCACAAAAAAATCACAAATCAGTACACTAGTATATCATGTGGTTAAAACCCTCGAAGAGGGAAATAGTCCATGGCCTGAGCCAACATGACCACTTCAGGCGATTTATTAATATAAAAAGGAAAATTTACATATGTTTCTCTCATAAACGGTTACCAAGAAAATGACCCTCCATGCTCTTTAAATAGAGATCATGGAACAATTAGGTGTTAAACCACGGATCAAGTGTTAGTAATATTGAGGAGAGAGTGAACCGTCAGATCACTACATATTTTGACCGTCAGATTATAAGTTACAAATGTGCATGGATTCTTTGATTTGTACATGCGTAGAATGTGTATGATCATCCTGTTGATGACCTATGTTTGGCCATCAGTTTGGGGATGGGAAGCTATGGACTTGGTGACCTTGGTGTCTAGCATTGACTAGAGGCTGGACAAAAATGTACTGAGGAACCTATTGTCCTGATATGAGATGATAAACTATGGGATCCCAAAGTGTACCTACACTTGTTCAAAGAAGAGTTTAGCAGTGGTTGTCTTACATACTGCTATAATGGCCATCTTCGAGAATCTGTCGAAAACCATGAAAATATAGTGTTGCCATGCTTAGTAGAAGGAAGGCTCGACATGTAATCCATGGAGATGGATTCCCAAGGTTGAATAGGAGTAGGAAATGGAGTATAGAGGCCTTGCTTCTTGATGGGCAGTTTGGAAATGGCACAGGCAGTGTAGGATATAATGTACTTCCCGACATCATATCGAAATTTTGGCCAATAGAAATACTTCTACAAGACTACCACTGTATTTTCGAACCCAAAATTACTAGCGACCTGACTGCAGTGAACTTCCCAAATCATATTGGCACGCTTGCTTGAATGAACACAAAGGTGTCCCGGGTGACAGGGCAATGCATCCTGGAGGTGAAAATTTGGAACTCGGTTACCCTCCAAGAGCATCTCGTATGTGTGGCTAAATTTTGGATCGCTCTTGTAGAGAAGCAACCAATTAGAAATCTCGTGCCCATAAGAGTTGAGCGCAACAGTTATCACCATGATCAGTGGTCGGCTAAGGCAATTTACAACATTATTGGTGTTTCCTGTCTTGTACTTGATGTTTGAATGAAATTGTTGTATATATATGGACCACTTCTTATGGAAATCGTTCTGCAACTTCCCTTGTGTCCGTAAGAACTACAGGGGTCGGTGGTCTATGTGGATGATCGTTTCCTTCCCCAAAATTTAATGCTTCCATTGGTAGAAAGCCTACACAATGGAATACATCTCTTTGTCAGAAGTGGGATACTTTCAGACTATGTTGGACAATGTCTCATTGTGATATGGCACTAGATACCCATGCTGAGTATGAATTGCCCCAATATCATAGTCAGAGGCATCTGTCTCGATCTTAAATGGTTTTTGTAAGTATGGTAATGTGAGCATTGGGGCACAACAGAGGCGATGTTTCAATTCTATGAACACCTTATGTTGAGATTCCAACCAAAATAATTTGTCTCTCGGTCCTCCCTTGGTGACTTGATGCGACGACCAAGTGATATGAGAGAATCCCAATGTGAACCCGTGGAAGAAATTAGCAAGACCTGGAAATATGTGAAGCTCTATTAGAGTGGTTGGGGCTGGAAACTATTGAATGACTTGGATATTGGTTTGATCCACATGAACCCCCCCGCTCATCAATAATGTATCCCAAATACTGAACCTGATTCATGCCAAAAGTGCACTTCTAAAAATTGGCACATAACTTGTGTTTTCGCAGTGTTTGGAGGACCTGTTAGATGTGGTGGAGGTGCTCTTCCCAAGTATGGCTGAAGATTAGGATGTCACCAAAGTACACTACTAAAAATGAGTTTGAGAATGGCCGCAATAAGTCTTCCATCAGCCTCATGAATGTTGTGGGAGCATTCATCAACCCGAAAGGCATGACCATCCATTCGAAAAGGCCCTCCTCGGCTTTGAAGACAGTCTTCCACACATCGGAAGGTTCGATTGGTACCTGGTTATACCCAGAATTCAATTCGATCTTGAAAAAATAATTTTCCCCTTTGAGTTGGTCTAGAAGGTCCTCAATCTGTGGGATCGGGTACCTATTCTGGACACTGATCTTGTTCAGTGCCCGATAGTAAATACAGAGTCTCCAAGTCCCATCCTTCTTTTTCACCAACACGATTAAGCTCCCATAGGGCGATGAACTTGGCCATATGTGACCTTTATATTGCAGCTCCTAAATCTACCTCTTGATTTCATTGTTCTCCATAATAGAGCACTGATAGATCGATCCATTGGGTAGTGGCACACCTGGGGTTAAATCTAGGGGGTGCTTGACCTGATAGTACAGAGGCACCCCTACAGGTGAGGTGAAGATGTCTCAGTACTCCTCCACGACCTTGTCCATTTTTTGTTATCATGTGGAGGAGCTCTATATGGAGGTCATGGCCATAGTCTTCTTCTTTCCCCGAGGGAGAATCATCATGAAAAAAAATTTCCTAGTTTGGAAATGAGCTTACTGCATTGTTTTGCAGTAACCAAATAGATAGTAGCAGGCGGTGGTACGTCTAGTATCCTGTACAAATTATTTCCCAAAGTAAAAATAATAGCGTGAAGATGAGACTCATACATAGCATATTAAACACGCGAAGTATGGTTGGCCTAATAATACATTAGAAACATCAATAGGATCAATGTCACACAATAATTCATCCATGAAGGGCTTGATGCTATAGGTAAGGCGACACTGTTGGCTGATGCGACGATCCCATCCTTGGTGAAACCACCCGATGGTGTATGGTTTTGGGTGTGATTTCATGAGCAAGCCCAACCGCTTCATGACCTCTATTGAAATTAGGTTCTTATGGCTTCCACTATTGACAATGAATTGTAGCGGGGAACCCATTTCCAACATCTGGGAATGGAAGAGACGCTCCTCCTCCTATGGATCTTCTTATTCTTCCTTTTGGATCTTCATGGTGGAAACGATGGCATTGGGCTCCACATTTATAATATGCTTCTCTTTGTCATTCCCCTTCTCAGGTTATGATTTAGTGTCAGAGCATGCATCTGATTCAGAAGCCTTCATCTTGGCCATGAGTGACTGCTTGGCCCGACACTCACTTGTGTTTTCAGTGGAGCTCTTATGGAACTCACACCACTTTCTCATGTCCTTCTTTGGCTTCACATTTTTTCCATTTTCTTGTGGCTTTGGCAGGTTGTCTTGGTCCACCATGCCTTGGCTTTGTCCTTTGTTCTACAGTTTGGGGGCACCTTTCGCTTTCTTTTGATTCGCAGATCGAAAGTATTTCTTCTTTTGTTTGAATTTATACTCAATCTTGGAAGCATATAGGTATGTTGTACCGAGCGAGGAGATGTCAAGGAACTCCATTTCCTCTTGAATGTATCTGTGCAGACAATAGAGGCACTTCAACACCAAATTTTTCTCCAACTATTTGATACCCAAATTTGTGCGCAGGGTATGGAACGGATCCTTCATCTCATGCACATCTCGATCCCTTTGCTGCCATAGCATAGTCCATTGTATGTACTTGTCCTCATAGCTCCCCACACGATAATATTGTACCCTGATGGTCTCTCGGAAAGAATTCCAAGTGGGTATGTCCAAGAATAAAGAGGGTTCCCACTCATCCTTTTTCCCATAGTAGGTTTCCCACTAGTCCTTGACATGGGGGGCGGCTTTGAGCAGTGAAAAAATAATCTTCTACCGGTCGGAAAAGTCATGAACCGAGAAAAATCCTTCTAGTAGATTCAACCATCTATCTATGTCATCTTCATCTATTTGGCCATCAAATATGGGAATGTAAAAGTTTACTTGTACCTTCAAAGGGGTTGCACCTCTAGAGTGGCTGTTGGATGTACATGTGTTGCCAGCGGGCGGTCGTTGAAGGATCTGGTCGAAGTTATCCATCATCGCGTTCCTTTGTTTTTCAAGGGCCTCCTCGAGAATTATTTTGATAGGATCTCCTGCTCCCTCATATTTCTCTTCATCCCCCATGGGTGGCTGTCGGGGTTTATGAGGCTGACCTTGCAAAGGTTCAACCAAATCGATCCCTAACTCATTATACCCTGACCTCGTTGGGGACATGCAAAGAAGGATCGCAAAAGAGCAAACCACTTTGATACCACTGATCCAAATTTATGCAGGAACACAACATAAAACATATGTAACCATAAATACAAAAATTCAGTGGAAATAACACTTCATTTCATTAATATCAAATAACTAAAATTTGTTTACAAACAGAATGGAAATAAACTAGCTAGGGCTATGGTAGCTTATCTTTGAGAAGAGATGTGGGGGCTACAGGCCTTTGAACTCCGCGTTACAATGAGGCTTGAAGGCCTATATATTATTGAGAAACAATTTAAAACCCTAAACATCCAAAAACCTAACCTTAGGAGATGAAATGCCAGCATATGGGCCCCGTTGAGGTAAATTGGTACATCAATTTCTTGTGGTCGTAACTTTGGCATACTATCATCGTTTGACACAGATGATGCATTGTTAGAAACATCTATCTGAGGAATACAACTACTGATAGAAAATATTAAGTCCAGAATGGAAACGTGTTCACCGAAGGTTTGATGCCCAAAGAAAATCGTTTAGGGCCTCAAAACGACTCTGGAAGTTCAGAACCCGAAAAACTGCCAAAAATAGTAAATTGTGCTATAATTAAGGAAACAAAAAAAACTGAAAGGAAAAATGGTGGGGTTCCAAGTGGAATATATGAGTGGCCTTCGATATCCACTTGGATCCAATACTTATTTTCTAAGTTAGTCAGCTACAAACTACTTCCTCCTAGAATTTACATTTGTTCTTCAAAGTCATTATCCAGTTTTGGAATAAATCACTAGTATTTTTTCACGTTTCTTGACCCTCTCTATTTGTTGTTATTTTGTAATTATTCAACATTTTTTTACAATTAGGGCCTTCTTAATTTCTGATTTTTTCTCTGCTTTATTTTTTAGATTTCAGATCTAGTTCCAAAATTTTTGGATTTCAAATATCAATTAGAATAACAGAATTATGGGTTGGCTCACATCATTGGTATTAGAAAATCAATTAATAGTAGATTCATATGAATTTTTTTGTTACATTTCATATTAGTTACTTATGTTCACCAATCTGTTTATCTCTCAAGGAATCCCTATAAGCAAGATAGACCAAAGCACAACTTAGATATATTGTCACCAACACACACATCAACTCGGATATATTTTCACCGAGAGAGAGAGAGAGTAGCATTGCTCTTATATCCCTAACCCAATTATGAAAAGGAATAAGCACAAGTTCACGATCGACTATAATAACAACTCACTCCTTTTTATATGAGAGGTAAAGGGGCTTTACAGTAACAAGAAGACCTAGTCCACTACAAACAAACTTGCAAGACACAAGTAGTTCCACCCATGTGAAGCACTATACTCTACGTGACATGTGTCAGACTCAAAGGTTATAGTGAAACAAGGTTATAGTTAGTGGGAATACTAACTATAAAATTGTCATTAGACATTAGAGTAGAGATCATTTATGAAGGGGGTATGAAAGAGACCATTTGAGGCAATGGAACAAGGGGTCTCTTTCATATTGCCATCACTGAAAATTTAGAGAAACTCATACCAATGTATAGAAACAAGTATTTTCTTGCATAATGGTATTTGATTTGGGCTTCCATATCATGAATGAATGATTGTGGTTTAGACTCTCAAGGTTCAAGAACAATAATATACTTGTTAGCTTGTTCAGTTGAAGAACACTCCTCAATTATACATGTCATGTTGTAGGAAAATAAATTCTATTGCTTAAAAGAACGGGCTTCTATGTCTCCACAAAATGAAAAGTACAAAAGTTATTAAAAACCAAACTACAAAAAGGTTATAAGCCACAAATCTCTCTGTATATTCAGTTGAAAGAAATTAAATATTTTTAAATCCTAGAATCTCTGTGTATTTGAGAAGAATACACAAAGAACACAAATTGTAATTGTAAACTATGGTATTATGCTCCTAAGAAGTGAACCCCCAAAAAGACAATAAAAAATACATGGAGGGTTTAATGCTCATGGAAAAATACTCAAAAAACCATGGACCATAAATGCATCACTAAAGTGAATTGTATCCAAATGTGATCAAATGCTTACTATACGTTGGCTGCAGTGATTTCTCAATAGTTTCCGAGACAACCTTATAAACCATTATTATGGTCTATGGATTTGGGGTGAGAAATCAACCATACTAATGTTCAAATGATGATATATTCATCAAAACAAATATGCTTCTTGTAGAATGTTGAAAAAATATTGGAATATTTTCCTTTCCCTAAGAAAATTATGCTTCTCAAGAATTTGGGTAAACAGATTTGAAGCATCTATGCTTCACTTTAACTGGAAAATAATATTCATAAGGAAAAAACCAAATCAAAAATTTATTCATCGTAACCAAGCTGAATTAGGTTTTAATATCTCAATCAGGACAAACTGAGGCAAAAAAAAAAAAAAATGTTTTGTGAAGGAAACCAAACACAATTCATATTTCAATCAGGACAAACTGAGGCAAAAAGAAATTAGGGTTTTTTTTACTGGCCACAAAATAATTATTCTACAAAAATTATGTAATAAAATGATCTGTAAGTAAAAAAATCCAAGATGTAGGGTTTGTGCACAGAACCTCAGTGGAAATATGAACTTGCAATCCGAGATGTAGGGTGTGTGCACGGAACCTCTATGGATATCAACTTGTAAAAGGTTCTCTGGATCAAAATCTCCCCTCACCATTTTAGTAGCGTTGATGTCTCGTTTATTTCAAGATTTCTACTTAAAATCAAGGATTTAATCTGTGTCACTTCAAAAAATACAACAACAAAACATCATGGCATAGTCTTGAGCATTCTCTTTTTGAAATCCTGATAAAGAAATGAGTTATCATCTTCTGTTCTACCTAAAATATTGGGGGTTTGAAGTAGAGACAACTTAAAATAGAAGTTCAAATACATATATGTACCAAAATAATATTACATATATATGGCGAAAACGTAAGAAAATGTTGATTAAGTTGGAAATTTTTAGGAGGGAAAATGAAAAAAACACTATTTATCAATTTTTTAAATAATAAAAAATAAGAATTTTAAATTTGGAAGTACATTCATAAAATGTGTAAGGGTTTGCATTAAACATTTTACTAAACAATAATGATTATGAGTTTCTAGTCAAATATGGGTATGGGGTAGATGTCAAGTAAAAACACGTTGATTATGTTGAGCTCGTGAGGGAGAGAAACTATCTTAATGTGAAAACATTTTAAGGGAGTTAGAAATTTTTAGGAGGAAAATGAAAAAAACACTATTTATCAATTTTTTAAATAATAAAAAATTAAAATGTGAAATTTTTAGGAGGGAAAATGGAAAAAACACTATTTATCAAATTTTTAAATAATAAAAAATATGGATTTTAAATTTGGAAGTACATTCATAAAATGTGTAAGGGTTTGCATTAAACATTTCACTAAACATGCATGGTTATAAGTTTCTAGTCAAATATGGGTATGGGGTAGATATCAAGTAAAAACATGTTGATTATGTTGAGCTCATGAGACAACAAAGCTATGTTAATGTGAAAACTTTTTAAAGGACTTCAGAGTTAGAAATTTTTAGGAGGGAAAACGAGAAAAACACTATTTATCAATTTCTTAAATAATAAAAAATAAGGATTTTAAATTTGGAAGTACATTCATAAAATGTGTAAGGGTTTGCATTAAACATTTTACTAAACAAGGATGATTATGAGTTTGTAGTCAAATTTGGTATGCGGTAGATATCAAGTAAAAACTTAAACACGTAAATATTTAACATTTTTAATCTAATGTAGCCCTATTTAAAAATCAATCTAATTATTATTATGTATAAACACACGATAAATTTAAAATATAAGAGGGTTACCAACACTCAAAAAAAGGTATGGTAAATAAATAAAAGGAAAAATATGGAAATTAAATAAAAATATAAATAAACTAAATGTATCGTAAATAAATAAAACCTCATTTTATATTTACTCCATAAACCTCTTTATATTTAAGAAAATTCGAACAAGAGGTTTTATTTAGGTGAAGCCTATGGGACAAATATCATTTTAATACCATGTTCTAAATACCATGGGCCAAATACCATATTATAAAAGATGTATGGTAAATCAATAATATGGTAAATAAATACAAATATGTCATAGGATTAGAAATCAACATCTAATTATATACCAAGCCTATGGGCCAAATACCATGGTAAATAATAGAGGTATGGTAAATAAATAAAATATAAATAAACCAAATACGTTAAATAAATAAAACATATTTTTATATTTACTCCATAATCCTCTTTATATTTACGAACACTCAAAAAAGTGATTTTATTTAGGTGAAGCCTATGAACCAAATACCATTGGCCAAATTATTATTAATACTATGCAAAAAAACATTATTAACCATGTGCTAAATACCATGGGTCAAATACCATATTATAAAAGATGTATGGTAAATAAATAAATGTAAAAGAGGATGAAGAAGTATGGCAAATAAATGAAAATATATCAAATAGGATTAGAAATCAACATCTAATTATATACCAAGCCTATGGGCCAAATACCATGGCAAATAATAGAGGTATGGTAAATAAATAAAATATAAGTCAACCAAATATGGTAAATAAATAAAACATCTTTTCTATATTTAATCCATAATCCTCTTTATAGTTACGAACCCTCAAAAAAGATGTTTATTTAGGTGAAGCCTATGAACCAAATACCATTGGCCAAATTATTATTAATACCATGCAAAAAAAAAATATTAACCCTGATATCAATATTGAAAGATTAATAAAATTATTATTATTATTCTAATATTCATATTGATATATTATAAAACTAATATTATTAAATTTAATAAATTTGGATTAATACAATATCAAATTTTTTTATATTATAATATATATTAACTCTAGATATATATGAGAAGGAAAAACATAGACATAGAGTGATATAGGGGGAGAGATAGGGGTTGTCACAAGGGAGATATGGAGATAAATTGAAGGAGAGGGGAGAGAAGGAATGAGAGAGAGAGAGAGGGGGAGGATTGAGAGAGGTAGAGAAGGGTAAGAGAGGGAAAGAGTGACACAAAGATGGAAGGGGGTAGAGAAAAGGAGAGAGGGAGGGATATAGTGAGAGGATTAGAGGGTAGAGAGAGAGAGAGAGAGAGACGGGGAAGAGAGAGGGAGGTAGGAGAGAAAGGGAGAGAGAGGAACCAATAATGTATCCCAAATACTGAACCTGAGTCATGCCAAAAGTGCACTTCTCCAAATTGGCACAAAACTTGTGTTTCCGCAGTGTTTGGAGGACCTGTTAGATGTGGTGGAGGTGATCTTCCCAAGTATGGCTGAAGATTAGGATGTCACCAAATTAAACTACTACAAATGAGTTTGAGAATGGCCACAATATGTCTTCCATCAGCCTCATGAATGTTGTGGGAGCATTTTTCAACCCGAAAGGCATGACCAACCATTCGAAAAGGCCCTCCTCGGCTTTGAAGATAGTCTTCCACACATCAGATGGATTGGTTGGTACTTGGTGATACCCAGAATTCAAGTCGATCTTGAAAAAATAATTTTCCCCTTTGAGTTAGTTTAGAAGGTCCTCAATCTATGGGATCGGGTACCTATTCTGGACATTGATCTTGTTCAGCACCCAATAGTCAATACAGAGTCTCCAAGTCCCATCCTTCTTTTTCACCAACACGATCAAGCTCCCACAGGGCGATTAACTTGGCCAGATGTGACCTTTCTATAGTAGCACCTAAATCTACCTCTTGATTTCATCGTTCTCCAGAACAGAGCACCGATAGATCGATCTATTGGTTAGTGCCACACCTGGGGTTAAATCGAGGGGGTGCTTGACCTGATAGTGCAGAGGCACCCCTACAGGTCAAGTGAAGATGTCCCAACACTCCTCCACGAACTTGTCCATTTTTTTTTTTCATGTGGAGGAGCTCTATCTGGAGGTCATGGCCATAGTCTTCTTCTTTCCTTGAGGGACAATCATCATGAAAACAAATTTCCTGGTTTGGAAATGAGCTTACTGCATTGTTTTGCATTAACCAAATAGATAGTAGCAGGCAATGGTACGTCTAGTATCCTGTACAAATTATTTCCCAAAGTAAAAATAATAGTGCGAAGATGAGACTCATACATAGCATGTCGCTTACACAAGTATGGTTGGCCTAATAATACATTATCAGCATCAAGAGGAGAAATGTCACATAATACCTCATCGGTGAAGGGCTTAATGTTGTAAGGAAGGTGGCACTGCTGGCTAACGCGAAAATCCCATCCTTGGTGAAGCCACCCGGTGGTGTACGGTTTTGGGTGTGATTTTGTCAGCAAGCCCAACCAGTTCATGACTCCGCTGAAATGAGGTTCTTATGGCTCCCATTATTGACAATGAATTGTAGCGGGGAACCCATTTCCCACATCTGGGAGTGGAAGAGACGCTCCTCGTCCTCTGGATCTTCATATTCTTCCTTTTGGATCTTCGTGGTGGCAACGATGGCATTGGGCTCTGCATTCATAATATGCTTCCCTTTGTCATTCCCCTTCTTAGGTTATGATTTAGTGTCGGAGCATGCATCTGATTCAGAAGCCTTCATCTGGGCCACGAGTGACTGCTTGGCCCGACACTCACTTGTGTTTTCAGTGGAGCTCTTATGGAACTCACACCACTTTCTCATGTCCTTCTTTGGCTTCAAAGTTTTTTCCTTTTCTTGCGGCTTTGGCAGGTTGTCTTGGTCCACCATGCCTTGGCTTTGTCCTTTGTTCTACAGTTTGGGGGCACCTTTCGCTTTCTTTTGATTCACAGATCGAAAGTATCGCTTATTTTGTTTGAATTTATACTCAATCTTGGAAGCATATAGGTATGTTGTACCGAGCGAGGAGATGTCAAGGAACTCCATTTCCTCTTGAATGTATCTATGCAGACAACAGCGACACTTCAACACGAAATTTTTCTCCAAATATTTGATACCCAAATTTGTGCGCAGGGTATGGAACGGATCCTTCATCTCATGCACATCTTGATCCCTTTGCTGCCGCAGCATAGTCCATTGTATGTACTTGTCCTCATAACTCCCCACGGGATAATATTGTTCCCTGATGGTGTCTCAGAAATAATTCCAAGTGGGTATGTCCAAGAATAGAGAGGGTTCCCCCTCGTCCTTTTTCTCATAGTAGGTTTTCCACTAGTCCTTGACATGGGGCCTAGCTTTGAGCAATGAAAAAATAATCTTGTCCCAGTCGGAAAATTCATGAACCGAGAAAAATCCTTCTAGTAGATTCAACCATCTATCTAAGTTATATAAATCTATTTGGCCATCAAATATGGGAATGTCAAAGTTTACTTGTACCTTCAAAGGGGTTGCACCTCCAGAGTGGCTGTTGAAGGATCTGGTCGAAGTTATCCATCATCACATTCCTTTATTTTTCAAGGGCCTCCTCGAGCAATATTTTGATAGGATCTCCTGCTCCCTCATACTTCTGTTTATCCCCAATGGGTGACCGTCAGGGTTTACGAGGCTGACCTTGCAAAGGTTCAACCAAATCGATCCCTAACTGATTATACCCTGACCTTGTTGGGGACATGCAAAGAAGGATCACGAGAGAGCAAACCACTCTGAAACCACTGATCCGAATTTATGCTAGAACAAAATAGAATACACATGTAACCATAAATACAAATATGCAGTGGAACTAACACTTCATTTCATTAATATCAAATAACTAAAATTTGTTTACAGACAGAATGGAAATAAACTAGCTAGGGCTATGGTAGCTTATCTCTAAGAAGAGATGTGGGGGCTACAGGCCTTTGAACACTGCGTTACAATGAGGCTTGAAGGTCTATATATTATTGAGAAACAATTTAAAACCCTAAACATCCAAAAACCTAACCCTAGGAGATGAAACACCAGAATATGGGCCCCGTCGAGGTAAATTGGTACATCAATTTCTCGGGGTTGTAACTTTGGCATACTGTCACCGTTTTACGCTCATGATACATTGTTAGAAATATATATCCGAGGAATACAACTGCTGATAGAAAATATTAAGTCCAAAATGGACACATGTTCATCGAAGGTTTGATGCCCAAAGAAATTCGTTTAGGGCCTCGAAATGACTCTGGAAGTTCAGGACCCAAAAATCTACCAAAAATAGTAAATTGTGCTACAATTAAGGAAGCAAAAAAACTGAAAGGAACAATGGTGGGGTTCTAAGTGGAATAGATGAGTGGCCTTCGATATCCACTTGGATCACATACTTATTTTCTAAGTTAGTCAGCTACAAACTACTTCCTCCTAGAATTTACATTTGTTCTTCAAAGTCATTATCCAGTTTTGGAAGAAATCACTAGTATTTTTTCACGTTGCTTGCCCCTCTCTATTTGTTATTATTTTGTAATTATCCAACATTTTTCTACAATTAGGGCCTTCTTAATTTCTGATTTTTTCTCTGCTTTATTTTTCAGATTTCAGATCTAGTTCCGAAATTTTTGGATTTCAAATATCAGTTAGAATAACAGAATTATGGGTTGGCTCACATCATTGGTATTAGAAACTCAATTAATAGTAGATTCATATCAATTTTTTCATTACACTTCATATTAGTTACTTATGTTCACCAATCTGTTTATCTCTCAAGGAATCCCTATAAGCAAGATAGACCAAAGAACAACTTAGATATATTGTCACCAACATACACATCAACTCGGATATATTTTCATTGAGAGAGAGACAGAGAAAGTAGCATTGATCTTATATCCCTAACCCAATTATGAAAAGGAATAAGCTCAATTTCACGATCGACTATAATAACAACTCACTCCTTTTTATATGAGAGGTGAAGGGGCTTTACAGTAACAAGCGGACCTAGTCCACTACAAACAAACTTGCAAGACACAAGTAGTTCCACCCATGTGAAGCACTATACTCTACGTGACATGTGTCAACATCAAAGGTTAGTGTGATTAACAAGCAAGCCCTCCATAGAATGAGCACTAATCCCCAAGGTCCAACAAACCTCCAAAGGTCCTAAGCTCTAATGCATCTCCTAGCTCATGTGTCTCCTTAAGGAAAATGCATATCAAAGGTAATGTGTCACCTTAAGGACAATGTATCTCCAAGGTAATGTGTCACCTTAAGGACTCCCACACCTACATATACACTCCCTCAACCCAAGATTTCACATGTCAAGGGAGTTTGTGTGCTCATGTTTATTTTGGGAGGTTTTTGTCATGGTGTAATATGCAACTCTACACCAAGCACAAAAACTCCCTTCATGCATCAACAACAAGAAGTCACCAAGCTCCACACTAATCCAACACTTTCAGGAAGAATGTCTTTCAAACATCCAAAAAAATTCTAGCAGCAAACAGTAAACCACCTCCAATTTCCAAGTCCATCATGGAAGAGCATGGGCCAACCATTCACTACGCACCCCACATCTCATGAAACACCCACAAGGACCAAACGTGGTGTAAAAGTTTTCAAAGTAACTCGAAAAGCTAAAAATTATGTCCTTCTCATCATAAAATCCTTTGTCACTCCATGCATATTAAGTTACAACTTTCACTCATAAGTGTCACTAATCAAAGTCTGCAACTCCTATTTTCTACAAAAAGTGGGAATACTAACTATAAAATTGTCATTAGACATTAGAGTAGAGATCGTTTATGAAGGGAGTATGAAAGAGACCATTTGAGGCAATTGCACAAGGGGTCTCTTTCATATTGCCATCACTGAAAATTTAGAGAAACTCATACCAATGTATAGAAACAAGTATTTTCTTGCATAATGGTATTTGATTTGGGCTTCCATATCATGAATGAATGATTTTTGTTTAGACTCTCAAGGTTCAAGAACAATAATATGCTTGTTAGCTTGTTCAGTTGAAGAACACTCCTCAATCATACGTGTCATGTTGTAGGAAAATAAATTCTATTGCTTAAAAGAACGGGCTTCTATGTCTGCACAAAAGGAAAAGTACAAAAGTTCTTAAAAACCAAACTACAAAAAGGTTATAAGCCACAAATCTCTCTGTATATTCAGTTGAAAGAAATTAAATATTTTTAAATCCTGGAATCTCTGTGTATTTGAGAAGAATACACAAAGAACACAAATTGTAATTGTAAACTATGGTATTATGCTCCTAAGAAGTGAACCCCCAAAAAAACAATAAAAAATACATTGATGGTTTAATGCTCATGGAAAAATACTCAAAAAACCATGGGCCATAAATGCATCACTAAAGTGAGTTGTATCCAAATGTGATCAAATGCTTACAATACGTTGGCTGCATGCAGTGATTTCTCAATAGTTTCCGAGACAACCTTATAAACCATTATTATGGTCTATGGAATTGGGGTGAGAAATCAACCATACTAATGTTCAAATGATGATATATTCACTTTAACTGGAAAATAATATTCATAAGGACAAAACCAAATCAAAAATTTACTCATGCTAGCCAAGCTGAATTAGGTTTTAATATTTCAATCAGGACAAACTGAGGCAAAAAAAAATTGTTTTACTGAAGGAAACCAAACAAAATTAATATTTCAATCACGACAAGCTAAAGGTTTTAGTGAAGGAAACCAAGCACAATTAATATTTCAATAAGGACAAATTGAGGGAAAAAAAATAGGGTTTTTTTTACTAACCACAAAATAATTATTCTACAAAAATTATGTAATAAAATGATCTGTAAGTAAAAAAATCCAAGATGTAGGGTTTGTGCACAACACCTCAGTGGGAATATGAACTTGCAATCCGAGATGTAGGGTGTGTGCACGGAACCTCTGTGGATATCAACTTGTAAAGGTTCTCTGGATCAAAATCTCCCCTCACCATTGTAGTAGCGTTGATGTCTCATTTATTTCAAGATTTCTACTTAAAATCAAGAATTTAATCTCTGTCACTTCAAAAAATACAACAACAAAACATCATGGCATAGTTTTGAGCATTCTCTTTTTGAAATCCTGATAAAGAAATGAATTATCATCTTCTATTCTACCTAAAATATTGGGGGTTTGAAGTAGAGACAGCTTAAAATAGAAGTTCAAATACATATATGTACCAAAATAATATTACCTGTATATGGCGAAAACATAAGAAAATGTTGATTACGTTGAGCTCCTGAGGGAGAAAAACTATCTTCACGTGAAAACTTTTTAACGGACTTCAGAGTTGGAAAATTTTAGGAGGGAAAATGAAAAAAACACTATTTATCAAATTTTTAAATAATAAAAAATAAGAATTTAAAAGTTGGAAGTACATTCATAAAATGTGTAAGGGTTTGCATTAAACATTTCAATAAACATTAATGATTATGAGTTTCTAGTCAAATATGGGTATGGGGTAGATATCAAGTAAAAACATGTTGATTATGTTGAGATCGTGAGGGAGAAAAACTATCTTAATGTGAAAACTTTTTAAGGGAGTTAGAAATTTTTAGGAGGAAAATGAAAAGAACACTATTTATCAATTTTTTAAATAATAAAAAACTAAAATGTGAAATTTTTTGGAGGGAAAATGGAAAAAACACTATTTATCAAATTTTTAAATAATAAATAATATGGATTTTAAATTTGGAAGTACATTCATAAAATGTGTAAGGGTTTGTATTAAACATTTCACTAAAAAAGCATGGTTATAAGTTTCTAGTCAAATATGGGTTTGGGGTAGATATCAAGTAAAAACATGTTGATTATGTTGAGCTAGTGAGACAACAAAGCTATGTTAATGTGAAAACTTTTTAAAGGACTCCAGAGTTAGAAATTTTTAGGAGGGAAAATGAAAAAAACACTATTTATCAATTTTTTAAATAATAAAAAATAAGGATTTTAAATTTGGAAGTACATTCATAAAATGTGTAAGGGTTTGCATTAAACATTTCACTAAACAAGCATGATTATGAGTTTGTAGTCAAATCTAATGTAACCCTATTTAAAAATCAATCTAATTATTATTATGTATAAACACACGATAAATTTAAAATATAAGAGGGTTACTAACACTCAAAAAAAGGTATGGTAAATAAATAAAAGGAAAAGTATGGAAAATAAATAAAAATATAAATAAACTAAATGTATCGTAAATAAATAAAACCTCATTTTATATTTACTCCATAAACCTCTTTATATTTAAGGAAGTTCAAACAAGAGGTTTTATTTACGTGAAGCCTATGGGACAAATATCATTTTAATACCATGTGCTAAATACCATGGGCCAAATACCATATTATAAAAGATGTATGGTAAATCAATTGTAATATGGTAAATAAATAAAAATATATCAAATAGGATTAGAAATCAACATCTAATTATATACCAAGCCTATGGGCCAAATACCATGGTAAATAATAGAGGTATGGTAAATAAAAAAAATATAAATAAACCAAATATGTTAAATAAATAAAACATATTTTTATATTTACTCCATAATCCTCTTTATATTTATGAACACTCAAAAAAGTGATTTTATTTAGGTGAAGCCTATGAACCAAATACCATTGGCCAAATTATTATTAATACCATGCAAAAAAAAACATTATTAACCATGTGCTAAATACCATGGGTCAAATACCATATTATAAAAGATGTATGGTAAATAAATAAATGTAAAAGAGGATGAAGAAGTATGGCAAATAAATGAAAATATATTAAATAGGATTAGAAATCAACATCTAATTATATACCAAGCCTATGGGCCAAATACCATGGCAAATAATAGAGGTATGGTAAATAAATAAAATATAAATCAACCAAATATGGTAAATGAATAAAATATCTTTTCTATATTTACTCCATAATCCTCTTTATATTTACGAACCCACAAAAAAGATGTTTATTTAGGTGAAGCCTATGAACCAAATACCATTGGCAAAATTATTATTAATACCATGCAAGAAAAAATTATTAACCCTAATATCAATATTGAAAGATTAATAAAATTATTATTATTATTCTAATATTCATATTAATATATTATAAAATTAATATTATTAAATTTAATAAATTTGGATTAATACAATATTAAATTTTTTATCTTATAATATATATTAACTCTAGATATATATGATAAGGAAAAACATAGACATAGAGTGATATAGGGGGAGTCACAAGGGAGATATGGAGATAAATTGAAGGAGAGGGGAGAGAAGGAATGGAGAGAGAGAGAGGGAGAGGATTGAGAGAGGTAGAGAAGAGTAAGAGAGGGAAAGAGTGACACAAAGATGGAAGGGGGCAGAGAGAAGGAGAGAGGGAGGGATATAGTGAGAGGATTGGAGGGTAGAGAGAGAGAGAGAGAGAGAGAGAGATGGGGAAGAGAGAGGGAGGTAGAAGAGAAAGAGAGAGAGGAACCAATAATGTATCCCAAATACTGAACCTGAGTCATGCCAAAAGTGCACTTCTCCAAATTGGCACAGAACTTGTGTTTCCGCAGTGTTTGGAGGACTTGTCAGATGTGGTGGAGGTGCTCTTCCCAAGTATGGCTAAAGATTAGGATGTCACCAAAGTACACTACTACAAATGAGTTTGAATATGGCCGCAATATGTCTTCTATCAGCCTCATGAATGTTGTGGGAGCATTCGTCAACCCGAAAGGCATGACCAACCATTCGAAAAGGCCCTCCTCGACTTCGAAGGCAGTCTTCCACACATCAGACGGTTTGATTGGTACTTGGTGATACCCAAAATTCAAGTCGATCTTGCAAAAAAAATTTTCCCCTTTGAGTTGGTCTAGAAGGTCCTCAATCTGTGGGATCGGGTACCTATTCTAGACATTGATCTTGTTCAGCGCCCGATAGTCAATACAGAGTCTCCAAGTCCCATCCTTCTTTTTCACCAACATGATCGAGCTCCCACAGGGCGATGAACTTGGCCAGATGTGACCTTTCTACAGTAGCTCCTAAATCTACCTCTTGATTTCATCATTCTCCAGAACAGAGCACTGATAGATCGATCCATTGGGTAGTGGCACACCTGGGGTTAAATCTAGGGGGTGCTTGACCTGATAGTACAGAGGCACCCCTACAGGTGAGGTGAAGATGTCTCAGTACTCCTCCACCACCTTGTCCATTTTTTGTTATCATGTGGAGGAGCTCTATATGGAGGTCATGGCCATAGTCTTCTTCTTTCCCCGAGGGAGAATCATCATGAAAAAAAATTTCCTAGTTTGGAAATGAGCTTACTGCATTGTTTTGCAGTAACCAAATAGATAGTAGCAGGCGGTGGTACGTCTAGTATCCTGTACAAATTATTTCCCAAAGTAAAAATAATAGCGTGAAGATGAGACTCATACATAGCATGTCGCTTACGCAAGTATGGTTGGCCTAATAATACATTATCAACATCAAGAGGAGAAATGTCACATAATACCTCATCGGTGAAGGGCTAGATGTTGTAGGGAAGGTGACACTGCTGGCTAACGCAGATATCCCATCCTTGGTGAAGCCACCTGATGGTGTATGGTTTTGGGTGTGATTTCATGAGCAAGCCCAACCGCTTCATGACCTCTATTGAAATTAGGTTCTTATGGCTTCCACTATTGACAATGAATTGTAGCGGGGAACCCATTTCCAACATCTGGGAATGGAAGAGACGCTCCTCCTCCTATGGATCTTCTTATTCTTCCTTTTGGATCTTCGTGGTGGAAACGATGGCATTGGGCTCCACATTTATAATATGCTTCTCTTTGTCATTCCCCTTCTCAGGTTATGATTTAGTGTCAGAGCATGCATCTGATTCAGAAGCCTTCATCTTGGCCATGAGTGACTGCTTGGCCCGACACTCACTTGTGTTTTCAGTGGAGCTCTTATGGAACTCACACCACTTTCTCATGTCCTTCTTTGGCTTCACATTTTTTCCATTTTCTTGTGGCTTTGGCAGGTTGTCTTGGTCCACCATGCCTTGGCTTTGTCCTTTGTTCTACAGTTTGGGGGCACCTTTTGCTTTCTTTTGATTCAAAGATCGAAAGTATCGCTTCTTTTGTTTGAATTTATACTCAATCTTGGAAGCATATAGGTATGTTGTAACGAGCGAGGAGATGTCAAGGAAATCCATTTCCTCTTGAATGTATCTGTGCAGACAACAACGGAACTTCAACACCAAATTTTTCTTCAGCTATTTGATACCCAAATTTTTGTGCAGGGTATGGAACGGATCCTTCATCTCATGCACACATTGATCCCTTTGCTGCCGCAGCATAGTCCATTGTATGTACTTGTCCTCATAGCTCCCCACGGGATAATATTATTCCCTGATGGTGTCTTGGAAAGAATTTCAAGTGGGTATGTCCAAGAATAGAGAGGGTTCCCCCTCGTCCTTTTTCTCACAGAAGGTTTCCCACTAGTCCTTGACATGGGGGCCGACTTTGAGCAGTGAAAAAATAATCTTCTCCCGGTCGGAAAAGTCATGAACTGAGAAAAATCCTTCTAGTAGATTCAACCATCTATCTAATTCATCTGCATCTATTTGGCCATCAAATATGGGAATGTCAAAGTTTACTTGTACCTTCAAAGGGGTTGCACCTCTAGAGTGGCTGTTGGATGTAGATGTGTTACCAGCGGGCGGTCGTTTAAGGATTTGGTCGAAGTTATCCATCATCACGTTCCTTTGTTTTTCAGAGGCCTCCTCGAGCAATATTTTGGTAGGATCTCTTACTCCCTCATATTTCTGTTCATCCCCATGGGCGACCGTCAGGGTTTATGAGGCTGACCTTGCAAAGGTTCAACCAAAATCGATCCCTAACTCATTATACCCTGACCTCGTTGGGGACATGCACAGAAGGATCGCGAAAGAGAAAACCACTCTGATACCACTGATCCGAATTTATGCAGGAACACAACAAAATACATATGTAACCATAAATACAAATATGCAATGGAAATAACACTTCATTTCATTAATATCAAATAGCTAAAATTTGTTTATAGACAAAATGGAAATAAACTAGCTAGGGCTATGGTAGCTTATCTCTGAGAAGAGATGTGGGGGCTACAGGCCTTTGAACTTTGCGTTAAAATGAGGCTTGAAGGCCTATATATTATTGAGAAACAATTTAAAACCCTAAACATCCAAAAACCTAACCCTAGGAGATGAAACGCTAGCATATGGGCCCCGTCGAGGTAAATTGGTACATCAATTTCTCGGGGTCGTAACTTTGGCATACTATCACTGTTTGACGCACATGATACATTGTTAGAAATATCTATCTGAGGAATACAACTGCTCATAGAAAATATTAAGTGCAGAATGGACACATGTTCGTTGAAGGTTTGGTGCCCACAGAAAGTCGTTTAGGGCCTCAAAACGACTTTGGAAGTTTAGGAAAATTAAGGAAACAATGAAGGAAACAAAAAAACTGAACGGAGCAATGGTGGGGTTCTAAGTGGAATAGATGAGTGGCCTTCGATATCCACTTGGATCACATACTTATTTTCTAAGTTAGTCAGCTACAAACTACTTCCTCCCAGAATTTACATTTGTTCTTCAAAGTCATTATCCAGTTTTGGAAGAAATCAACAGTATTTTTTCACGTTGCTTGTCCCTCTCTATTTGTTATTATTTTGTAATTATTCAACTTTTTTCTACAATTAGGGCCTTCTTAATTTCTGATTTTTTCTCTTCTTTATTTTTTAGATTTCGGATCTAGTTCCGAAATTTTTGGATTTCAAATATCAGTTAGAATAATAGAATTATGGGTTGGCTCACATCATTGGTATTAGAAACTCAATTAATAGTAGATTCATATCAATTTTGTCATTATAGTTCATATTAGTTACTTATGTTCACCAATCTGTTTATCTCTCAAGGAATCCCTATAAGCAAGATAGACCAAAGCACAACTTAGATATATTGTCACCAACATACACATCAACTTGGATATATTTTCGCTAAGAGAGAGAGAGAGAGAGAGAGAGAGAGAGAGAGAGTAGCATTGCTCTTATATCCCTAACCCAATTATGAAAAGGAATAAGTACAAGTTCACGATCGACTATAATAACAAATCACTCCTTTTTATATGAGAGGTAAAGGGGCTTTACAGTAACAAGAAGACCTAGTCCACTACAAACAAACTTGCAAGACACAAGTAGTTCCACCCATGTGAAGCACTATACTCTACGTGACATGTGTCAGACTCAAAGGTTACAGTGATTAACAAGCAAGCCCTCCATGGAACGAGCACTACTCCCCAAGGTCCAACAATCCTCCAAAGGTCCTAAGCTCCAATGCATCTCCTAGCTCATGTGTCTCCTTAAGGAAAATGCATATCCAAGGTAATGTGTCACCTTAAGGACAATGTATCTCCAAGGTAATGTGTCACCTTAAGGACTCCCACACCTACATATACACTCCCTTAACCCAAGATTTCACATGTCAAGGGAGTTTGTGTGCTCATGTTTATTTTGGGAGGTTTTTGTCATGGTGAAATACGCAACTCTACCCCAAGCACAAAAATACCCTTCATGAATCAACAACAAGAAGTCACCAAGCTCCATACTAATCCAACACTTTCAAGAAGAATGTCTTTCAAACATCCAAAAGAGGTCTAGTAGAAAATAGTAAACCACCTCCAATTTCCAAGTCCATCATGGAAGAGAATGGGCCAACCATTTGCTATGCACCCCACATCTCATGAAACACCCACAAGGCCCAAACATGGTGTAAAATTTTTTAAAGTAACTCGAAAAAATAAAAATTATGTCCTTCTCATCATAAAATCCTTTGTAACTCCATGCATATTAAGTTACAACTTTCACTCGTAAGTGTCACTAATCAAAGTCTGCAACTCCTCTTTTCTACAAAAAGTGGGAATACTAACTATAAAATTTTCATTATACATTAGAGTAGAGATCATTTATGAAGGGGGTATGAAAGAGACCATTTGAGGAAATGGCACAAGTGGTCTCTTTCATATTGCTATCACTGAAAATTTAGAGAAACTCATACCAATGTATAGAAACAAGTATTTTCTTGGATAATGGTATTTGATTTGGGCTTCCATATCATGAATGAATGATTGTGGTTTATACTCTCAAGGTTCAAGAACAATAATATACTTGTTAGTTTGTTCAGTTGAAGAGCACTCCTCAATCATACATGTCATGTTGTAGGAAAATAAATTCTATTTCTTAAAAGAACGGGCTTCTATGTCTCCACAAAATGAAAAGTACAAAAGTTCTTAAAAACCAAACTACAAAAAGGTTATAAGCAGCAAATCTCTCTATATATTCAGTTGAAAGAAATTAAATATTTTTAAATCCTGGAATACAGAAAGAACAAAAATTGTTATTGTAAACTATGGTATTATGCTCCTAAGAAGTGAACCCCCAAAAAGAAAATAAAAAATACATTGATGGTTTAATGCTCATGGAAAAATACTCAAAAAACCATGGGCCATAAATGCGTCACTAAAGTGAGTTGTATCCAAATGTGATCAAATGCTTACAATACGTTGGCTACATGCAGTGATTTCTCAATAGTTTCCGAGACAACCTTATAAACCATTATTATGGTCTATGGATTTGGGGTGAGAAATCAACCATACTAATGTTCAAATGATGACATATTCATCAAAACAAATATTCTTCTTGTAGAATGTTGAAAAAATATTGTCTATTTGTGAATATTTTCCTTTCCCTAAGAAAATTATGCTTCTCAAGAATTTGGGTAAATAGATTTGAAGCATCTATGCTTCACTTTAACTAGCAAATAATATTCATAAGGACGAAACCAAATAAAAAATTTATTCATGGTAAACAAGCTGAATTAGGTTTTAATATTTCAATCACGACAAACTGAGGCAAACAAAAAATGTTTTACTGAAGGAAACCAAACACAATTAATATTTCAATCTTGAAAAGCTAAATCTTTTAGTGAAGGAAACGAAGCACAATTAATATTTCAATCAGGACAAACTGAGGCAAGAAGAAATTAGGGTTTTTTTTACTAACCATAAAATAATTATTCTACAAAAATTATGTAATAAAATGATTTGTAAGTAAACAAAATCCAAGATGTAGGGTTTGTGCACAGAACCTCAGTGGGAATATGAACTTGCAATCCGAGATGTAGGGTGTGTGCACGGAACCTCTGTGGATATCAACTTGCAAAAGGTTCTCTGGATCAAAATCTCCCCTCACCATTGTCTCGTTTCTTTCAAGATTTCTACTTAAAATCAATGATTTAATCTCTGTCACTTCAAAAAATACAACAACAAAACATCATGGCATAGTCTTGAGCATTCTCTTTTTGAAATCTTGATAAAGAAATGAATTATCATCTTCTGTTCTACCTAAAATATTGGGGGTTTGAAGTAGAGACAACTTAAAATAGAAGTTCAAATACTTATATGTACGAAAATAATATTACCTGTATATGGCGAAAATGTAAGAAAATGTTGATTACGTTGAGCTCCTGAGGGAGAAAAACTATCTTAATGTGAAAAATTTTTAACGGACTTCGGAGTTGGAAATTTTTAGGAGGGAAAATGAAAAAAACACTATTTATCAATTTTTTAAATAATAAAAAATAAAAAATTTTAATTTGGAAGTACATTCATAAAATGTGTAAGGGTTTTCATTAAACATTTCATTAAACAAGCATGGTTATGAGTTTCTAGTCAAATATGGGTATGGGGTAGATATCAAGTAAAAACACGTTGATTATGTTGAGCTGGTGAGGGAGAAAAACTATCTTAATGTGAAAATTTTTTAAGGGAGTTAGAAATTTTTAGGAGGAAAATGAAAAAAACACTATTTATCAATTTTTTAAATAATAAAAAATTAAAATGTGAAATTTTTAGGAGGGAAAATGGAAAAAACACTATTTATCAAATTTTTAAATAATAAAAAATATGGATTTTAAATTTGGAAGTACATTAATAAAATGTGTAAGGGTTTGCATTAAACATTTCACTAAACAAGCATGGTTATAAGTTTCTAGTCAAATATGGGTATGGGGTAGATATCAAGTAAAAGCATGTTGATTATGTTGAGCTCGCGAGACAACAAGCTATGTTAATGTGAAAACTTTTTAAAGGACTTCAGAGTTGGAAATTTTTAGGAGGGAAAATGAAAAAGCACTATTTATCAATTTTTTAAATAATAAAAAACAAGGATTTTAAATTTGTAAGTACATTCATAAAATGTGTAAGGGTTTGCATTAAACATTTCACTAAACAAGCATGATTATGAGTTTGTAGTCAAATATGGTATGGGGTAGATATCAAGTAAAAACTCAAACACATAAATATTTAACATTTTTAATCTAATGTAGCCCTATTTAAAAATCAATCTAATTATTATTATGTATAAACACACGATAAATTTAAAATATAAGAGGGTTACCAACACACAAAAAAAGGTATGGTAAATAAATAAAAGGAAAAGTATGGAAAATAAATAAAAATACAAATAAACAAAATGTATTGTAAATAAATAAAACCTCATTTTATATTTGCTCCATAAACCTCTTTATATTTAAGGAAATTCAAAAAGAGGTTTTATTTAGGTGAAGCCTATGGGACAAATATCATTTTAATACCATGTGCTAAATACCATGGGCCAAATACCATGGTAAATAATAGAGGTATGGTAAATAAATAAAATATAAATAAACCAAATATGTTAAATAAATAAAACATATTTTTATATTTACTCCATAATCCTCTTTATATTTACGAACACTCAAAAAAGTGATTTTATTTAGGTGAAGCCTATGAACCAAATACCATTGGCCAAATTATTATTAATACCATGCAAAAAAAAACATTATTAACCATGTGCTAAATACCATGGGTCAAATACCATATTATAAAAGATGTATGGTAAATAAATAAATGTAAAAGAGGATGAAGAAGTATGGAAAATAAATGAAAATATATCAAATAAGATTAGAAATCAACATCTAATTATATACCAAGCCTATGGGCCAAATAGCATGGCAAATAATAGAGGTATGGTAAATAAATAAAATATAAATCAACCAAATATGGTAAATAAATAAAACATCTTTTCTATATTTACTCCATAATCCTCTTTATATTTACGAACCCTCAAAAAAGATGTTTATTTAGGTGAAGCCTATGAACCAAATACCATTGACCAAATTATTATTAATAACATGCAAAAAAAAATTATTAACCCTAATATGGATATTGAAAGATTAATAAAATTATTATTGTTATTCTAATATTCATATTAATATATTATAAAACTAATATTATTAAATTTAATAAATTTGGATTAATACAATATTAAATTTTTTATATTATAATATATATTAACTCTAGATATATATGAGAAAGAAAAACATAGACATAGAGTGATATAGGGGGAGTCACAAGGGAGATATGGAGATAAATTGAAGGAGAGGGGAGAGAAGGAATGGAGAGAGAGATAGGGAGAGGATTGAGAGAGGTAGAGAAGGGTAAGAGAGGGAAAGAGTGACACAAAGATGGAAGGGGGCAGAGCAAAGGAGAGAGGGAGGGATATAGTGAGAGGATTGGAGGGTAGAGAGAGAGAGAGAGAGAGAGAGAGAGAGAGGGAAGAGAGAGGGAGGTAGGAGAGAAAGGGAGAGAGAGGAACCAATATCATAAAAGAAATAAGATCTGACTAGATTACTCTATAGGGATATGGGAGATAGGGGCACCCTACCTACCTAAGAAATGTCTAAACCAAATGTGGTTTAATTGTCTGTAATGGTGGTTGATTATACAAGGAGAGGATTTTACAAGGAGGCACTAGATTTTTAATGTGATATGCAAAAAACAAGTACCAAACCTAACCATTTCACATTCACCAATGTTCTCTCCTCATGTGTTAATTTGGTAGATTTGGAACATGAAAAAGGAGTCTTGTTTTGTGATCACCTCCCACGAGGATTCACCAATTGTGAGAACACAACACTTGTGGTTGCATCTTCTAAATCATCATCACTTCCACCAACACCTCATCCAATAACACTAGTATAAAAAGTCTCAGGATCTGAGAAGTGAAAAGGAACATAATGTGTGTTCCCTCAATCTCTTCTAGATACTTGTAGCTCTCCTCCCAAACCAAAGCCAGTAGTGTTGTGCGTTCACTTTTCCCTGAATCTTGTGCAAACATCCCGAGGTAAGGAACTGTTGCACCAAGGTATGGATCATCTATGTTTCATATCCACTGAAGGATAACACTTTCCAAAAAATAGGTAAATTCTGATAATTATCCCTTGGCAAGATGTTGAGAGCTCCAAAATTCCACATTCTCATTAATGAAATCTATAAAATGAGAACTTTCGTATAAGATTTTAATTCATACTAAACTTGGACCAAAAGTCTCAAGCTCTGGGTAGCACAAAGGAACATCTACAATATGATTTATACTATTACCATATAGATCATTTTGTGTGGATATCTCTCGGAGCTGAAATTCATATTCCAAGTTCCATAGAACATCTCCCATGGAAGGCCTGTCAATGCCCTTCTCTTCCAAGAACATTTCGGCAATCTCCCTAATTGTTTTCAGAGAACGAGAGTTGATGGTCCCAACAAGGTGAGGGTCAATGAATTTTTCAAGCTTGCCCTTTTTCTTCTAGTGCATTTCCCACTCTACTATATTAAATCGTTCCCTAGGAAAAAAAATATTAAGAGTTTCCCTTGCACACAAGACCTCCAGTAACACTAATCCAAAAGAATACACTTCATATTTATCTATTAGTTGTTGCCTTCTAAAGTATTCAGGATCAAGGTACCCAAAGGCCAAAACTACCTTTCATTATAGCACTTACATGAGTCTGATACAGAGTGGATCCAGTCATTTAATGTCCAAAGTCCACCACCTTCGCCTGTAAGCTTGTTATCGTGGAGATATTTGAAATTTATATAAGTGCAGAGGATTCATGCCAAGGGAATCAGATTACAAGATTGACCAGATACTGGAGCTTCGTTGGTATCTCGCCAGTCAAAAAATTTTCCAACAAGTCGAGGGAGTCTAAATTGGTGCAGTTGAAAATGAAAGGCAATATTGTTCCGTTGAGGCAAAATCTCATGATGCTAAGCTTGAAAACCATCTCATTATTGCAGGTCACACTTTCAAGCTCTGAGATAATGATATTCTAGGGGTTTTGATCTTGTCTCTGATCCACGGTCACACCTTCAAGCTGTAAGATGGTGAAATTGCAAGGGTTTTGATCTTGTTTATGGTCCACTACATGAGCTTGGGTCCATCAACCTGGAACCTTGTTGAGTTAAGGGTAATTATCAGAATTTGGCGAATAAATATTGATAGAGAAATGAAATTCTGGATACATTGGCTATCATACATCTTTGGTTGCCTCCGTCAATGTATCAAAGTCGTCGATCCTCCAAAAGGAGCCTTCTTCCCATTATTTCCTCCAAAACCAGGGTTCATTAGTTCCACCATATATGCTAATAAACACCCTTCACTGTCTCCCCTATCTGGAAATCCAATATGTCAAACACAAATGTGAAGCTCAAGCTATCCATTTTCGAGGGTTATATGGCATGCCTTGTAACTGTGCACATAATATTATTTTCAATATATTGCTAGATGGTGGTATGATGCATATATCCCATTTAATGTTTCTCGCTTACCTTTTTACCAAGTTATGTGGGAATTTATTATAGCTAAAGGAAAGGGCTTCAAAGTCCCTACTATGCATGACTTGAGGGGCTACTCTTTTGCAAAAAAGAGATTTACTACTTTGATTATTAATCAAATATAAAACCAATAAGATTATTTTGTTTAAAGATTAATTTGATATAATCATGTAAATTATGTATTAAATTAAATAAATATATTTGTTGGTACAATTCTCATAGAAATTGATAAAAATAAACTGTAATGTTCCAAATTTGGAACTCAGCAATGAATAAGTTGAATAACGGTCCTGTTATGATGAATAATCTTAAAATATACCAAGAAACACATAGACATCATTTTTAGCTATAGCAACAACTTGTACTTCGCTTCATGTTCCAGAAAGTGGGGAAAAAAGGTATTTTATGCCCTAAAAAGGTTTTTTTCAGAAATGAGCGAGAAAATAGGCAGGGGAAATGCATATATATGATATCTTAGGTCATTAGGGACCTGCGCTCCAAATTTCAGCTCAAACTAATTCTTCTAGCTATGTTAAACAACTCCTCCTTTCCCGACTAGGCTAGAAAACCTTGATTTCCAATGACATTGATAAACATAAATTTCTGAATACTGTGAGAGCGTAATTTTCATGGGGGTTTTTGTAGAAAATGATAATAGAAGAATGATATGCAACTTATATTGATAAAAAAAATATAGAAATGGAGGTTTACACTCTTATACAGCAAAAGGAAGACACCCTGCAAAGGTTTCCAGCAAAATACATGTACAAAGCAGCACTACAAGAAATAACGTAGTTTACTGCAAAAATATATTAAAAATGATTAAATATGACATAGAAATGCTGAATAATATAGAGAATGGGCTTAGGCATTCGTATTGGAGCTCCCGAAAGGGAAATAAACAGCTCCTCCTAAAAGATTATCATACAATCAAAGGATGCAGCTCTACTACTGCTGCTCCTACATAAAAGACGTAGTTCACTGAAGGAGACTACGTTGTGATTGAATGTAGATGAATGGCCTCAAGAAAAATACAGAAATTAAGCTGAAATCATTCCCCTTTGATCCCTTAAGAAAGATGATCCAAAAAGAGGATGGAATTCCCACACAGGAATTCCTTGCACTAAGAAGTGCAGCAACTCCAGCTAAACAACTGAAGCATGCAATTGGTCTCAAGACCAAAATAGTTGAATACATGAATGAATCTCCTTTAATGCTATGCCTTCCTTTTATCTTTGGTGAGCCCCTTCACCCCAGACCCCACACAATGTTGAGGTGACTTCTTCATGAAGCTTCCTCTTTCAAAACTGCGCTGCCCTAGCTAGCTTCCCTCCTCTTTGTGACAGCGCTGTTGACTTGGTCAACTGGAACCAATCCACCTACAATGCCTCTGTTCACACCAAGGGATCTTAAATTAGGTTCTCATATGTGTGTCTAGGATTCTCCTTGTTCACATTGAGCTAGTTTACTTGAGTGTTTCCTTCCTCCTCAAGAATGCATGTTGACTTAGTCAAACTTGACTATGTCCCCATCTAATTTGTCCTTGTTCACACTTGGAAGTGTAAAAATAGATCCTAAGGTGATCTTCTTCCTTACTAAGGTGGAATTTATTCATAATTTTATTTTTCATGGGCCTCCTTACCCATTTATTCCTCTCCTAGGTGAAAGTAGCAAAATATAATGTTCCAAATTGCTATGTGAAAATTTTGGAACATTACAGTCCTCCCCTCCCAAATGTTGCTTGTCCTCAAGCAACTGCAAGGATAGGACTGAAGAGCACCCTATTCTCCCTTACAAAAACCTCATAAGATGAAATCCTCCAAGGATCAAGGTTTTTTATGATCAATATATCTCCAAGTTTCCCCTCCAAAGTGTGCAAGCCATCTTTTGGGAAGCATCCCAAATAGCTAACGTTATGTGACAGTGAAACAATCATGGAAGAAAAAATGGGATGTTTGAAGGTCCTCTTGAAGCATGAGGGCTGATATAGAGTGGGACCCATCATCCCCATTTGAATCTCTCTTCCCCAAGCTATCAACCAAACAAAGTGAGTCACCCTCTAGGATGGCAACTCATGAAGAATCTCTTCCACCTTAAGCTCCTGCAAAGAAGGTGGGCTACATGGCTCAATGTGTGGAGTCAAAATGTACATCTCTTGTTGCTTTCCTCTCCACCTATGATATATATGGGGCTGCTACTGATATATGGCTGAAATATAATAGTCTCCAAGGAAGACCCAAGCCACCCCCATCAAATCCAACACCCATGAGGTGTCTCCCCAAAGAACTCAAACCTCCCAAATGAGTCCTCTCATTTGAAGGTAAGATGTATGGTATGGCAACCAAGGTTTTCCCATTGTTTTTTTTGAAATATGCAGCCTTTGTAATGTGAAGAATTATCTTTTCATTGGGCCTCTTCAACTCTTGTGCCCCTCCTCCAAAGGTGCTTCCTACAATCAATGTTTTAGCAGCATAATATGGAAGCATAAACATATGAAAACAAGGAGGTAGAACATAGTCCCGAACATGGAACCAATGTAGGGCATTCTTTGCCTGCCTTAATACATAATGCAACAAGTGTCTTTTAAGCCACTTGTTTGCTACCACGTTCATTTTACAAAATGAAATCATGAAAGCATAATTTGGTGCCAATGATGCACACCGAAACCCATGTGGATTTCCCCCACAATCCACAAATAGAATGGCCATCATAAACGCCGCAAGTGGCCTCAAGTACATAACAATATAATATGCAAAAAAGGAAAGACCCTTCTTGGTATGATATTCTGCTCATATAGACAAGGAAGTGTAAAATACAAAGCAAAATTTTACCTCCTCAATCATGTACTCCGGTCATTGAGCTGAAATGGCTCAAGTACAAATTCTCCCTTGCTGCAAGTGAGTAGGGAAGTGGTTGTGCCAACCTTTTTTTCATATTCTGGGCTGTGCATCTCTCCATATGTTGATATACATTCAATTGAATGCCCTCCCAAGTGAACTCCCCCGTTAAAGGATGGTATGCATAAAAATGCATGGAAGGAAAGTCCACAAATACTGCATGTATATCTTTCTCCTTATGCTTCTGAACCCAATCCAAGAAGGTCAAAACATAGTAAGGGATGCTTCCATCCATTACTTCCTCATGCCCATCTTCCACATGCCTCCAAGGTGTATTACTTATGAAGTGGTCTTGAGAACACTTCAGAAAGCAATCCAAGCTCCTAAGTGACAGCGTTGCTAGCCTTTGGAGTAGGGCCACTGTCAACTCAAAGCTCAATTCTTTGACATAGATTGAATCAAAGACTCTTCCAAAAATGCTGCTGTGTATGTAGAGATCCTCCCACGATGGAGGTGCTGCTCCTTGCACTATGCTAGTGCCTTCCCTTACTCCTGCAGCATCATGCCAAGTGTGAGAGAAAATCTGCCCTTGCTCTCTCTCAATCCTCCAAAGCAACAAATGTCTTTGCTGCCTCATCATACCTCCATGATAAAACCTATGTGGTGAAAACATATTATTATAATGCATCCACACTCTTTGCTACCCCATGATGAAAGTATCCTGCCAATCTTCCTTCCTTTCCTCACCCCATGGAAAAGGACATGTCATAGGTTGACCAAAATCTCTCAAGAGTAGCCAACGTAGCTTTGCCTCTTGCTGCTCGGTGTCATAGACTTGCAAGAGGCTTACCAATCTCTTGCCTTCCATCCAAATCCAATCAACTCCATGTGGATACCTCCTATCTTTCCTCATCTTGGCATTCCTCCAATGAGGTCTACCATCCTCCACAAACCATTTCTTTTCTTTCCCTCTCATGAAGTGCTGAAAGGCATCTCCTTGGAGATCTCTTAGAGAATATCTCATGTCTACAATCATCTTGAATCCATAAGGATCCAAATGTGAATAAGGGAAGACCCTCTTACTGCTATCTCTTGACAGCGCTGTATAACTCCTCCATGGTGTACAAGTTGTCTCATATCCTGACTCAAGGATGATCATCAGTTTATTTGGAACAAGATCTACTTTATTATTCAAGGATTCACACCCCAACCCCAAGGTTTGTATACTCCCCAACAAAGGTGCATGAGGATGATAACTTACCCCCTCCTTGAACCATCCAAGTTTACACAGCTGCCGCAGCATAGTCCATTGTATGTTCTTGTCCTCATAGCTCCCCACGGGATAATATTATTCCCTGATGGTGTCTCAGAAAGAATTCCAAGTGGGTATGTCCAAGAATATAGAGGGTTCCCCCTCGTCCTTTTTCTCACAGTAGGTTTCCCACTAGTCCTTGACATGGGGGGTGGCTTTGAGCAGTGAAAAAATAATCTTCTCTCGGTCGGAAAAGTCATGAACCGAGAAAAATCCTTCTAGTAGATTCAACCATCTATCTAAGTCAGTTGCATCTATTTGGCCATCAAATATGGGAATGTAAAATTTTACTTGTACCTTCAAAGGGGTTGCACCTCTAGAGTGGCTGTTGGATGTAGATGTGTTGCCAGTGGGCGGTCGTTGAAGGATCTGGTCGAAGTTATCCATCATCGCGTTCCTTTGTTTTTTAAAGGCCTCCTCGAGCAATATTTTGATAGGATCTCCTGCTCCCTCATATTTCTGTTCATCCCCATGGGCGACCATCGGGGTTTACGAGGCTGACCTTGCAAAGGTTCAACCAAAATTGATCCCTAACTCATTATACCATGACCTCGTTGGGGACATGCACAGAAGGATCGCGAAAGAGAAAACCGCTCTGATACCACTGATCCAAATTTATGCAGGAACACGACAGAATACATATGTAACCATAAATACAAATATGCAATGGAAATAACACTTCATTTCATTAATATCAAATAACTAAAATTTGTTTACAGACAAAATGGAAATAAACTAGCTAGGGCTATGGTAGCTTATCTCTGAGAAGAGATGTGGGGGCTACAGGCCTTTGAACTCTGTGTTACAATGAGGCTTGAAGGCCTATATATTATTGAGAAACAATTTAAAACCCTAAACATCCAAAAACCTAACCCTAGGAGATGAAATGCCAACATATGGGCCCTGTCGAGGTAAATTGGTACATCAATTTCTCGGGGTCGTAACTTTGGCATAGTATCACTGTTTGACGCACATGATACATTGTTAGAAATATCTATCTGAGGAATACAACTGCTCATAGAAAATATTAAGTGCAGAATGGACACATGTTCGTTGAAGGTTTGATGCCCAAAGAAAGTCGTTTAGGGCCTCAAAATGACTCTGGAAGTTCAGGACCCAAGAAACTGCCAAAAATAGTAAATTGTGCTACAATTAAGGAAACAAAAAAACTGAAAGGAACAATGGTGGGGTTCTAAGTGGAATAGATAAGTGGCCTTTGATATCCACTTGGATCACATACTTATTTTCTAAGTTAGTCAGCTACAAACTACTTCCTCCCAGAATTTACATTTGTTCTTCAAAGTCATTATCCAGTTTTGGAGGAAATCACTAGTATTTTTTCACGTTGCTTGTCCCTCTCTATTTGTTATTATTTTGTAATTATTCAAATTTTTTCTACAATTAGGGCCTTCTTAATTTCTGATTTTTTCTCTGCTTTATTTTTCAGATTTCAGATCTAGTTCCGAAATTTTTGGATTTCAAATATGAGTTAGAATAATAGAATTATGGGTTGGCTCACATCATTGGTATTAGAAACTCAATTAATAGTAGATTCATATCAATTTTTTCATTATAGTTCATATTATTTACTTATGTTCACCAATCTATTTATCTCTCAAGGAATCCCTATAAGCAAGATAGACCAAAGCACAACTTAGATATATTGTCACCAACATACACATCAACTCGGATATATTTTCACTGAGAGAGAGAGAGAGAGTATCATTTCTCTTATATCCCTAACCCAATTATGAAAAGGAATAAGCACAAGTTCACGATCGACTATAATAACAAATCACTCCTTTTTAGATGAGAGGTAAAGGGGCTTTACAGTAACAAGCAGACCTAGTCCACTACAAACAAAATTGCAAGACACAAGTATTTCCACCCATGTGAAGCACTATACTCTACGTGACATGTGTCAGCATCAAAGAAAACAGTGATTAACAAGCAAGCCCTCCATGGAATGAGCAGTACTCCCCAAGGTCCAACAATCCTCCAACGGTCGTAAGCTCCAATGCATCTCCTAGCTCATGTGTCTTCTTAAGGAAAATGCATATCCAAGGCAATGTGTCACCTTAAGGACAACGTATCTCCAAGGTAATGTGTCACCTTAAGGACTCCCACACCTACATATACACTCCCTCAATCCCAAGATTTCACATGTCAAGGGAGTTTGTGTGCTCATGTTTATTTTGGGAGGTTTTTGTCATGGTGAAATACGCAACTCTACCCCAAGCACAAAAACACCCTTCATGCATCAACAACAAGAAGTCACCAAGCTCCATACTCATCCAACACTTTCAAGAATAATGTCTTTCAAACATCCAAAAAAGGTCTAGCAGCAAATAGTAAACCACCTCCAATTTCCAAGTCCATCATGGAAGAGCATGGGCCAACCATTCACTATGCACCCCACATCTCATGAAACACCCACAAGGCCCAAACGTGGTGTTAAAATTTTAGAAGTAACTCAAAAAGCTAAAAATTATGTCCTTCTCATCATAAAATCCTTTGTAACTCCATGCATATTAAGTTACAACTTTCACTCGTAAGTGTCACTAATCAAAGTCTGCAACTCCTCTTTTCTACAAAAAGTGGGAATACTAACTATAAAATTGTCATTAGACATTAGAGTAGAGATCATTTATGAATGGGGTATGAAAGACACCACTTGAGGCAATGGCACAAAGGGTCTCTTTCATATTGCTATCACTGAAAATTTAGAGAAACTCATACCAATGTATAGAAACAAGTATTTTCTTGCATAATGGTATTTGATTTGGGCTTCCATATCATGAATGAATGATTGTGGTTTAGACTCTCAAGGTTCAAGAACAATAATATACTTGTTAGCTTGTTCAGTTGAAGAACACTCCTCAATCATACATGTCATGTTGTAGGAAAATAAATTCTATTGCTTAAAATAACGGGCTTCTATGTCTCCACAAAATGAAAAGTACAAAAGTTCTTAAAAACCAAACCACAAAAAGGTTATAAGCCACAAATCTCTCTATATATTCAGTTGAAAGAAATTAAATATTTTTAAATCCTGGAATCTCTTTGTATTTGAGAAGAATACACAAAGAACAAAAATTGTAATTGTAAACTATGGTATTATGCTCCTAAGAAGTGAACCCCCAAAAAGAAAATAAAAAATACATTGAGGGTTTAATGCTCATGGAAAAAATACTCAAAAAAACCATGGGCCATAAATGCATCACTAACGTGAGTTGTATCCAAATGTGATCAAATGCTTACAATACGTTGGTCGCATGCAGTGATATCTCAATAGTTTTCAAGACAACCTTATAAACCATTATTATGGTCTATGGATTTGGGGTGAGAAATCAACCATACTAATGTTTAAATGATGATATATTCATGAAAACAAATATGCTTCTTGTAGAATGTTGAAAAACTATTGGAATATTTTCCTTTCCCTAAGAAAATTATGCTTCTCAAGAATTTGGGTAAACAAATTTGAAGCATCTATGCTTCACTTTAACTGTCAAATAATATTCATAAGGACGAAACCAAATCAAAAATTTATTCATGGTAACAAAGTTGAATTAGGTTTTAATATTTCAATCAGGACAAACTGAGGCAGTGTTTTATTGAAGGAAACCAAACACAATTAATATTTCAATCACGAAAAGCTAAATGTTTTAGTGAAGGAAACCAAGCACAATTAATATTTCAATTAGGACAAATTGAGGCAAAAAGAAATTAGGGATTTTTTTTACTAACCACAAAATACTTATTCTACAAAAATTATGTAATAAAATGATTTGTAAGTAAAAAAAATCCAAGATGTAGGGTTTGTGCACAGAACCTCAGTGGGAATATGAACTTGCAATCCGAGATGTAGGGTGTGTGCACGGAACTTTATCAACTTGCAAAAGGTTCTCTGGATCAAAATCTCCCCTCACCATTGTCTCGTTTCTTTCAATATTTCTACTTAAAATCAATGATTTAATCTCTTTCACTTCAAAAAAATACAACAAAAAAAACATCATGGCATAGTCTTGAGCATTCTCTTTTTGAAATCCTAATAAAGAAATGAATTATAATCTTATTGTTCTACCTAAAATATTGGGGGGTTTGAAGTAGAGACAACTTAAAATATAGAAGTTCAAATACATATATGTACCAAAAATAATATTACCCGTATATGGCGAAAACGTAAGAAAATGTTGATTACGTTGAGCTCCTGAGGGAGAAAAATTATCTTAATGTGAAAACTTTTTAACGGACTTCGGAGTTGGAAATTTTTAGGAGGGAAAATGAAAAAAACACTATTTATCAATTTTTTAAATAATAAAAAATAAGAATTTTAAATTTGGAAGTACATTCATAAAATTTGTAAGGGTTTGCATTAAACATTTCACTAAACAAGCATGGTTATGAGTTTCTAGTCAAATATGGGTATGGGGTAGATATCAAGTAAAAACAGGTTGATTATGTTGAGCTCGTGAGGGAGAAAAACTATCTTAATGTGAAAACTTTTTAAGGGAGTCAGAGATTTTTGGGAGGAAAATGAAAAAAACACTATTTATCAATTTTTTTTAAATAATAAAAAAATTAAAATGTGAAATTTTTAGGAGGGAAAATGGAAAAAAACACTATTTATCAAATTTTTAAATAATAAAAAAATATGGATTTTAAATTTGGAAGTACATTAATAAAATGTGTAAGGGTTTGCATTAAACATTTCACTAAACAAGCATGGTTATAAGTTTCTAGTCAAATATGGGTATGGGGTAGATATCAAGTAAAAACATGTTGATTATGTTGAGTTCGCTAGACAACAGGCTATGTTAATGTGAAAACTTTTTAAAGGACTTCAGAGTTAGAAATTTTTAGGAGGGAAAATGAAAAAACCACTATTTATCAATTTTTTTAAATAATAAAAAAATAAGGATTTTAAATTTGGAAGTACATTCATAAAATGTGTAAGGGTTTGCATTAAACATTTCACTAAACAAGCATGATTATGAGTTTGTAGTCAAATATGGTATGGGGTAGATATCAAGTGAAAACTTAAACACGTAAATATTTGAACATTTTTAATCTAATGTAGCCCTATTTAAAAATCAATCTAATTATTATTATGTATAAACACATGATAAATTTAAAATATAAGAAAATAAATAAAAGGAAAAGTATGGAAAATAAATAAAAATATAAATAAACTAAATGTATTGTAAATAAATAAAACCTCATTTTATATTTGCTCCATAAACCTCTTTATATTTAAGGAAATTCAAACAAGAGGTTTTATTTAGGTGAAGCCTATGGGACAAATATCATTTTAATACCATGTGCTAAATACCATGGGCCAAATACCATGGTAAATAAATAAAATATAAATAAACCAAATATGTTAAATAAATAAAACATATTTTTATATTTACTCCATAATCCTCTATATTTACGAACACTCAAAAAAGTGATTTTATTTAGGTGAAGCCTATGAACCAAATACCATTGGCAAAATTATTATTAATACCATGCAAAAAAAAACATTATTAACCATGTGCTAAATACCACGGGTCAAATACCATATTATAAAAGATGTATGGTAAATAAATAAATGTAAAAGAGGATGAAGAAGTATGACAAATAAATGAAAATATATCAAATAAGATTAGAAATCAACATCTAATTATATACCAAGCCTATGGGCCAAATACCATGGCAAATAATAGAGGTATGGTAAATAAATAAAATATAAAGCCTATGAACCAAATACCATTGGCCAAATTATTATTAATAACATGCAAAAAAAAATTATTAACCCTAATATGAATATTGAAAGATTAATAAAATTATTATTATTATTCTAATATTCATATTAATATATTATAAAACTAATATTATTAAATTTAATAAATTTGGATTAATACAATATTAAATTTTTTATATTATAATATATATTAACTCTAGATATATATGAGAAGGAAAAACATAGACATAGAGTGATATAGGGGGAGTCACAAGGGAGATATGGAGATAAATTGAAGGAGAGGGGAGAGAAGGAATGGAGAGAGAGAGAGCGGGAGAGGATTGAGAGAGTTAGAGAAGGGTAAGAGAGGGAAATAGTGACACAAATATGGAAGGGGGCAGAGAGAAGGAGAGAGGGAGGGATATAGTGAGAGGATTGGAGGGTAGAGAGAGAGAGAGAGAGAGAGAGAGAGAGAGAGAGAGAGAGAGATGGGGAAGAGAGAGGAAGGTAGGAGAGAAAGGGAGAGAGAGGAACCAATATCATAAAAGAAAGAATATCTGACTAGATTACTCTATATGGATATGGGAGATAGGGGCACCCTACCTACCTGAGTAAATGTCTAAACCAAATGTGGTTTAATTGTATGTAATGGTGGTTGATTTTACAAGGCGAGGATTTTTAATGTGATATGTAGAAAAAAAGTACCAAACCTAACCATTTCACATTCACCAATGTTCTCTCCTCATGTGCTAATTTGGTAGATTTGGAACATGGAAAAGGAGTCTTGTTTTGTGATCACCTCCCACGAGGATTCACCAATTGTGAGAACACAACACTTGTGGTTGCATCTTCTAAATCATCATCACTTCCACCAACACCTCATCCAATAACACTAGTATAAAAAGTCTCAAGATTTGAGAAGTGAAAAGGAACATAATGTGTGTGCCCTCGATCTCTTCTAGATACTTGTAGCTCTCCTCCCAAACCAAAGCCACTAGTGTTGTGAATTCACTTTGCCCTGAATCTTGTGCAAACATCCCGAGGTAAGGAACTCGTTGCACCAAGGTATGGATCATCTATGTTTCATATCCATCGAAGGATAACACTTTCCAAAAAAATAGGTAAATTCGATAATTATCCCTTGGTGGGATGTTGAGAACTCCAATATTCCACATTCTCATTAATGAAATCTATAAAATGAGAACTTTCGTATAAGATTTGAATTCATACTAAACTTGGACCAAAAGTCTCAAGCTCTGGGTAGCACAAAGGAACATCTACAATATAATTTATACTATTACCATATAGATCATTTTGTGTGGATATCTCTTGGAGCTGAAATTCATATTCCAAGTTCCATAGAACATATCCCATGGAAGGCTTGTCAATTCCCTTCTCTTCCAAGAACATTTCGGCAATCTCCCTAATTGTTTTCAGAGAACGAGAGTTGATGGTCCCAACAAGGTGAGGGTCAATGACTTTTTCAAGCTTTCCCTTTTTCTTCCAGTCCATTTTCCCACTCGCTATATTAAATCGTTCCCTAGGAAAAAAATATTAAGAGTTTCCCTTGCACACAAGACCTCCAAGTAACACTAATCCAAAAGAATACACTTCATATTTATCTATTAGTTGTTGCCTTCTGAAGTATTCGGGATCAAGGTACCCAAGGGCCAAAACTACCTTTCATTATAGCACTTACATGAGTCCGATACAGAGTGGATCTAGTCATTTAATGTCCAAAGTCCACCACCTTCACTTGTAAGCTTGTTATCGTGGAGATATTTGAAATTTAGATAAGTGCAGAGGATTCAAGCCAAGGGAATCGATTGCAAGATTGACCCGGATAATCGGAGCTTCGTTGGTATCTCGCCGATCAAAACAATTTTCCAACAAGTCGAGGGAGTCTAAATTGGTGCGATTGAAAATGAAAGGAAATATTGTTCCGTTGAGGCAAAATCCCATGACGCTAAGCCTGAAAACCATCTCATTATTGTAGGTCACACTTTCAAGCTCTGAGATAATGATATTCCGGGGGTTTTGATCTTGTCTCCGATCCACTGTCACACCTTCAAGTCTGTAAGATGGTGAAATTGCAAGGGTTTTGATCTTGTTTATGGTCCACTACATGAGCTTGGGTCCATCAACCCGGAACCTTGTCGAGTTAAAGGGAAATTATCGAATTTTGCGAATAAATCTTGATAGAGAAATGAAATTCTGGATACATTGGCTATCATACATCTTTGGTTGCCTCCGTCAATGTATCAAAGTCGTCGATCCTCCAAAAGGAGCCTTCTTCCCATTATTTCCTCCAAAACCAGGGTTCACTAGTTCCACCATATATGATAATAAACCCCCCTTCATTTGTCTCCCTATCCGGAAATCCAATTTTGTCAAACACAAATGTGAAGCTCAAGCTATCCATCATCGAGGGTTATATGGCATGCCTCAGTATCGTGCACATAATCTTCTTTTCAATATATTGCTAGATGGTGGTATGATGCATATATCCCATTTAATGTTTCTCTCCTACCTTATTACCAAGTTATGTGGGACTTTATTATAGCTAAAGGAAAGGGCTTCAAAGTCCCTACTATGCATGACTTGAGGGGCTACTCTTTTGCAAAAAGAGATTTACTACTTTGATTATTAATCAAATATAAAACCAATAATATTATTACTGTTTAAATATTAATTTTATATAATCATGTAAATTATGTATTAAATTAAATAAATATATTTGTTGGTACAATTCTCATAGAAATTGATAAAAATAAATTGTAATGTTCCAAATCTGGAACTTAGCAATGAATAAGTTGAATAATGGTCCTGTTATGATGAATAAGCTTAAAATATACCAATAAACACATAGACATCATTTTTAGCTACAACAACAACTTTTACTTCGCTTCATGATCCGGAAAGTGGGGAAAAAGAGTATTTTATTCCCTAAAAAGGTTTTTTTTCAGAACTTAGCATGCAAATAGGCAGGGGAAACGCCTAGATATGATAGCTTAGGTCATGAGGGACCTACACTCCGAATTTCAGCTAAAAATAATGCTTCTAGCTATGTTAAACAACTCCTCCTTTCCCGACTAGGCTAGAAAACCTTGATTTCCCATGACTTTGCTAAACATAAATTTATGAATACTGTGAGAGTGTAATTTTCATGGGTTTTTTGTATAAAATTATAAGAGAATAATGATATGAAACTTCTATTGATCAAAAAATATAGAAATGGAGGTTTGCACTCTTATACAACAAAAGTAAGACACCCGCCAAAGGTTTCCGGAAAAATACATGTAGAAAGCAGCACTGCAGAAAATAACGTAGTTTACTACAAAAATGTATTAAAAATGACTAAATATGACATATAAATGCTGAATAATATAGAGAATGGCCTTAGGCCTTCTTATTGGAGCTCCCGAAGGGAAATAAATAGCTCCTCCTAAAAGATTATCATACAATCAAAGGATGCAGCTCTACTGCTGTCACGTCGCTCCTACATAAAAGACATAGTTCACTGAAGGAGACTACATTTTGACTTAATGTAGATGAACGGCCTCAAGCCAAATACAGAAATGAAGCTCAAATCATTACCGTTTGATCCCTTAAGCAAGCTGATCCAAAGAGAGGATGGAATTCCCACACAAGAATTCCTTGCACTAAGAAGTGCGAGAACTCCGCTAAACAATTTCGAAGCATGCAATTGGTCTCAAGACCAAAATAGCTAAATACATGAATGAATCTCCTTTGATTCTATGCCTTCCTTTTATCTTTGGTGAGCCCCCTCACCCCTGACCCCAAACAATGTTGAGGTGACTTCTTATTGAAGCTCCCTCTTTCAAAACTGCGCTGCCCTAGCTAGCTTCCCTCCTCTTTGTGACAACATTTTTGACTTGGTCAACTGGAACAAATCCACCTGAAATGCCTCTGTTCACACCAAGGGATCTTCAATCCAGTTCTCATATGTGTGTCTAGGATTCTCCTTGTTCACATTGAGCTAGTTTACTTGAGTGTTTCCTTCCTCCTCAAGAATGCATGCTGACTTAGTCAAACTTGACTATGTCCCCATCTAATTTGTCCTTGTTCACACTTGGAAGTGTAAAAATAGCTCCTAAGGTGATATTCTTCCTTAATAAGGTGGAATCTATTCATAATTTTATTTTTCATGGGCCTCCTTACCCATTTATTCCTCTCCTAGGTGAAAGTAGCAAAATATAATGTTCCAAATTGCTATGTGAAAATTTTGGAACATTACAGTCCTCCCCTCCCAAATGTTGCTTGTCCTCAAGCAAATGCAAGGATAGGACTGAAGAGCACCCTCTTCTCCCCTACAACAACCTCATAAGATGAAATCCTCCAAGGATCAAGGTTTTTTATGATCAATATATCTCCAACTTGCCCCTCCAAAGTGTGCAAGCCATCTTTTGGGAAGCATCCCAAATAGCTAACGTTATGTGACAGTGAAACAATCATGGAAGCAACAATGGGCTGTTTGAAGGTCCTCTTGAAGCATGAGGGCTGATATAGAGTGGGATCCATCATCCCCATTTGAATCTCTCTTCCCCAAGCTATCAACCAAACAAAGTGAGTCACCCTCTAGGATGGCAACTCATGAAGAATCTCTTCCACCTTAAGCTCCTGCCAAAGAAGGTGGGCTACATGGCTGACTCGTGTGGAGTCAAAATGTACATCTCTTATTGCTTTCCTCTCCACCTATGATATATATGGGGCTGCTACTGATATATGGCTGAAATATAATAGTCTCCAAGGAAGACCCAAGCCACCCCCATCAAATCCAACACCCATGAGGTGTCTCCCCAAAGAACTCAAACCTCCCAAATGAGTCCTCTCATTTGAAGGTAAGATGTATAGTATGGCAACCAAGGTTTTCCCATTATCTTTTCTGAAATATGCAGCCTTTGTAATGTGAAGAATTATATTTTCATTGGGCCTCTTCAACTCTTGTGCCCCTCCTCCAAAGGTGCTTCCTACAATCAATGTTTTAGCAGCATGATATGGAAGCATAAACATATGAAAACAAGGAGGTAGAACATAGTTCCGAACATGTAACCAACGCAGGGCATTCTTTGCCTACCTTAATACATAATGCAACAAGTGTCTTTTAAGCCACTTGTTTGCTACCACATTCATTTTACAAATGAAATCATGAAAGCATAATTTGGTGCCAATGATGCACACCGAAACCCATGTGGCTTTCCCCCACAATCCACAAATAGAATGGCCATCATAAACGCTGCAAGTGGCCTCAAGTACATAACAATATAATATGCAAAAAAGGAAAGACCCTTCTTGGTATGATATGCTGCTCATATAGACAAGGAAGTGTAAAATACAAAGAAAAATTTTACCTCCTCAATCATGTACTCCGGTCATTGAGTTGAAATGGCTCAAGTGCAAATTCTCCCTTGTTACAAGTGAGTAGGGAAGTGGTTGTGCCAAGGGATGGTATGCCTAAAAATGCATGGAAGGAAAGTCCACAAATACTGCATGTATATCTTTCTCCTTGTGCTTGTGAACCCAAGCCAAGAAGGTCAAAGCATAGTAAGGGATGCTTCCATCCATTACTTCCTCATGCCCATCTTCCACATGCATCCAAGGTGTATTACTTATGAAGTGGTCTTGAGAACACTCCGAAAAGCAATCCAAGCTCCTAAGTGACAGCGTTGCTAGCCTTTGGAGTAGGGCCACTATCAACTCAAAGCTCAATTCTTTGACATATATTGAATCAAAGACTCTTCCCAAATTGCTGTTGTGTATGTAGAGATCCTCCCACGATGGAGGTGCTACTCCTTGCACTATGCTAGTGCCTTCCCTTACTCCTGCAACATCATGCCAAGTGTGAGAGAAAATCTGCCCTTGCTCTCTCTCAATCCTCCAAAGCAACAAATGTCTTTGCTGCCTCATCATACCTCCATGATAAAACATATGTGGTGAAAAAATATTATTATAATGCATCCACACTCCTTGCTGCCCCATGATGAAAGTATCCTACCAATCTTCCTTCCTTTTCTCACCCCATGGAAAAGGACATGTCATAGGTTGACCAAACTCTCTCAAGAGTAGCCAACGTAGCTTTGCATCTTGCTTCCCGGTGTCATAGACTTGCAAGAGGCTTACCAATCTCTTGCCTTCCATCCAAATCCAATCAAATCCATGTGGATACCTCCTATCTTTCTCCATCTTGGCATTCCTCCAATGAGGTCTACCATCCTCCACAAACCATTTCTTTTCTTTCCCTCTCATGAAGTGCTGAAAGGCATCTCCTTGGAGATCTCTTAGAGAAGATCTCATGTCTACAATAATCTTGAATCCATAAGGATCAAAATGTGAAGAAGGCAAGACCCTCTTACTGCTATCTCTTGACAGCGTTGTATAACTCCTCCATGGTGTACAAGCTGTCTCATATCCTGACTCAAGGATGATCATCAATTTATTTGGAACAAGATCTACTTTATTATTCAAGGATTCACACCCCAACCCCAAGGGTTGTATACTCCTCAACAAAGGTGCATGAGGATGATAGCTTACCCCCTCCTTGAACCATCCAAGTTTACACAGCGCAATGCATTTATATTGTTCCAAAGAAGTAGAATGCAAAGTTATACAATCCTCCATATGATTTGCTGAAACAATAGAAAATGTGACTTCAATCATACCTTGGTGGAACTTGAGATCTTCTTGTGTGCCTGCAATAGCTTTCTCCTCTAATGCAATGACTGCCTCATCAATAGATGTAGAAGGTTGGCCCTCCAAAGATGTGACAGCATTGGTGCAAATATCCTCCCATGATGGTGTGAGTCTTTCCTCATTTTTTCTTCCTTCATCAAAGGTCTTGAACAAACTTTGAGTGAAATCAGAAAAATAAGTCACTCTTGTATGGCTTAAGTGACTAATCCACCAAGTATTGGTTCTTCCCTCCAAGTGCAGCACTACAACTTCTATTGCTTATTTCTCTACCACTGTATGTAGTAGGAAGAATTCCTCAAGCTTCCTTGCCCAAGCTCTTACTGTAGTTGACCCATAAAATGTAGACAATAGGAACCTATTGCCTTTGAGTTCTCTTCGGCTGCAAGGTCTTCTTTCTTCTCTCAATTGAATAAACTAAGGAAAATCTAGGGTATTTTTGAAAGCCCTAGGTTGGCACTTGTATTCTGCCAAATACCCTCTTGGAGTTTCACTACATTTCTCTTCTTTCTTCTTAGTTCTGAAAATGTATGAGAGAAAATCTCATCCTCTCCATCATTTTCTTCTGATCTTCTTCTTCTTTCTTGGGCTTGAAGGCCACAGGTTGAGCCAAGAAAGGTGCTCTGATACCACTGTAATGTTCCAAATATAGAACTTAGCAATGAATAAGTTGTATAACATTCTTGTTATGATGAATAAGCTTAAAATATAGCAAGAAACACATAGACATCATTTTTAGCTACAACAACAACTTGTACTTCGTTTCATGATCCAGAAAGTGGGGAAAATGGGTATTTTATGCCCTAAAAAGGTTGTTTTCAGAAATGAGCGTGAAACTAGGAAGGGTAAATGGATTTATATGATAGCTTAGGTCATGAGGGAACCATGCTCCAAATTTCAACTCAAACTAATGCTTCTAGCTATGTTAAACAACTCCTCCTTTCCCGACTAGGCTAGAAAACCTTGATTTCTCATGACTTTGCTAAACATAAATTTCTGAATACTATGAGAGCGTAATTTTCATGGGGGTTTATGTAGAAAATGATAAGAGAAGACTTATATGAAACTATATTGATCAAACAATAGATAAATGGAGGTTTACACTCTTATACAACAAAAGCAAGACACCCAAACAAAATACATGTACAAAGCAGACTAGCATAGAAAAATAATGCAGGTTCATTTGAAACAATGTATTAAAAATGACTGAATATGACATATAAATGCTGAATAATATAGATAATGGCCTTAGGCATTATTATTGGAGCTCTCGGATGGAAATAAGCACCTCCTCCTAAAAGATTAGCATACAATCAAAAGATGCAGCTCTCTCCATCAGCTGCTCGCATAAAAGACGCGGTTCATCGAAGGAGACTACACTGTGGCTAAATGTAGATGAATGGCCTCAATAAAAATACAGAAATTAAGCTCAAATAACTCCCCTTTTCTCCCTTAAGAAAGCTGATCCAAAGAGAGGATGGAATTCCTGCACAGGAATTCCTTGCACTAAGAAGTGTAGCAACTCCGGCTAAACAATTGAAGCACACAATTGGTCTCAAGACCAAAATAGTTGAATACATGAATGAATATCCTTTGATGCTATGCCTTCCTTTTATCTTTGGTGAGCCCCCTCACCCTGGACCCCACACAATGTTGAGTGACTTCTTCATGAAGCTTCCTCTTTCAAAACGCTGGCGCCCTAGCGAGCTTCCCTCCTCTTTGTGACAACGTCGTTGACTTGGTCAAGCTGGAACCAATCCACCTGCAATGCCTTTGTTCACACCAAGGGATCTTCAATCCGGTTCTCATATGTGTGTGTCTAGTTTTCTCCTTGTTCACATTGAGCTAGTTTACTTGAGTGTTTCCTTCCTCCTCAAGAATGCATGTTGACTTAGTCAAACTTGACTATGTCCCCATCTAATTTGTGCTTTGTTCACACTTGGAAGTGTAAAATCAGCTCCTAAGGTGATCTCCTTCCTTACTAAGGTGAAATTTATTCATAATTTTATTGTTCATGGGCCTCCTTACCCATTTATTCCTCTCCTAGGTGAAAGTAGCAAAATATAATGTTCCAAATTGCTATGTGCAAATTTTGGAACATTACATAAACACATTTATCCATTATTACACAATAAACCATACTTAAATATTTTGAATTACATATTTATTATCATTAATAAAGGTGTATATATTGTTAAAAAATTAAATAAATTTCATACCTAAACATTTAAAAAAAATTCATAATACCATTAAAAATTAACCAAGGTTCATATCAAACAATTAATAAAAGTGCATACACCATTAAAAAATTAATTAAGGTTCATATCTAAATTAACAAAGGTTCATACAATACTCCCTGATGGGGGGTGAGGTCTGAGCAACACGTGGAAGGCATCTCGCATGAGTAAATACAAGTGGAGCGAGGGTGAAGGAAGGTACCCCCCGGTCCCTTCACCATAACTCATGCAACGACAGAGGTACTAGCTTCACGTTGGCAATCCGTGTGAAAAATAACTTTGCATTGGAGTTCGGAGGTGGTGAAAGGATAAGGTGAGGGATGATGAGGAAGTCTGACATTCGACTCCTCACTCTGGTTTGGTGTTGGTCCTAGCGGTGGCCTTCAGAAAGGAAGCGTAAATGTCACAAGAAGGTTTACGGAGGGAGTGGCTTGTGTATGCTTGTCATGGGCATTTGTTGGTGCGGTGTGTTCAACCGGTCCCTTCTGCTTAGTTTCTTAGCCATTATCTATGTCTAGGTTGAGGATAGGAAGTGGAAGGGAAGTGAGCTCATGTATATTCCACTAGACAATTCATCATAACATACCAGATAAAACTATATATAAAAACATTAAGGAAATTTTGAGGTCTAAAATGGGCCTCCTAAGAAAAATGTATAGCCAAAATAAACTTTATGAGAACCAATATAATTCAAGATGATGGTGTCAACCATGGGGGATCATCCACCATTTTTGGAGTAAAAAAGTAAAAATATTAAAAAATAATAAAATAATAAAACTACTTTTTCAACTTATCTCCCTAACGGTTTACTCAAATTTTGAGTGAGAGTACTCATTGGATGAAAAAATTTAGTTCCTTATCCAAGGAGTACCCATGTTGCATACTTTTTGATGGACTCTGCACATGAAAAATGAGAAATACATGAGAGCACGTGATTGCAATCACGTTTTCATGTATTTCTCATTTTTTCGTGTAACACACGATCCATCAAAAGTATGCAACATGGGTACTTCTTGGATTGGGAATTAAATTTTTCATCCAACGAGTATTCCTGCTCATACACAATATCTATACTAACTCAATATTTTGTTATAAATAGAAGGGTTTTTCCATTCATTCACTACATTTTCTTGCCTAAATATCACTCTGGATCTATACTTTTGGTCCGAATTTGATCCACCATCATTGTCATATTTTTTCTATCTTTTTGCTTGTGAGCTTCCTTTGAGCTCCATTTTTGTCTAGGTTTTCTACACCATCAAGAGAGAGGGATTTTAGATCTGAAGTGCCGAGGACTTACAAGAACCCATCCCATTGAGGAGAACTCGGTAACATCCTTCTATGTTTTCCTCCGAGGTGCCATTAATATAAAATTCATTCAACATATTCTTGTCTTGTCTGTTGGATGCATGGAGTAAATCTTGTTTTTATTTACTACTTAATGTCTTTTAATGCATAGATCTAGATTTTTGTAGCATTTATCTTGATCACCTAATTTCAGATCTAAGGATATTGGCAGCCATCTTTGTTGTTAGGGTTGTTTTATATGCACAGCTAAAGTGGTATTTTTTCGCACACTTGCAATTAAGATTCACACTAACAAGGAGCACATATTTCAATCTATGAAGCTAGAGCCCTCGGGGCCCTGGAAAGAAGCCCAAAAGGCACATGTGAAACTAGAAGAATTCATGGGCACTTATGAAGAGAGTGAAGACAAGGAAGGACAATCTAGGAGGAGACCTAGAACCACGGGGTTGAAGAAAGCATTGGTAAAACAAAGGGAACAAGAATCAGCTCTAGCGGAACAACTTGGTTTATATGAGCTTTTGTCCATAGAGGTATCACATGGTCAGGAGCCTTGGCTGGAGAGTGCCAACATACACTTGGAGGCTAAATTGAAGAAAGCAAATCAAGATCTTGACCTCCAAAGCAGGATGACTAAACATTATGCCCAAAGAAACCAAATTGCAAGGGCTAAATTAAAGAAGGCCCAAGCCAAGATCCCAACACTAAAAGAAGAAAAATGCCAAGCTAGACATGGAATATTGGCACAAGCTTCTCTACAGGTCTCTCAAAACCCATGAGGCACACTTCCACCAAATTTGGGAGAATTTTGACAAGTTTTGGGGTTTTGCTAATTTTGAGGGCCAAGGGGGTAGCACACATGGTGCTACGCTCTTTCTCAGAGCATATTTAGGAATAAAGGCTCAAATTTTTGGAATCCTCATCTCAAATATAGCATTCTCACAAATTTTCAAATCAATTGGAGTTGTTTTGATCCTCCAAAAGGGTAAAAAACACCATAATTTTCACCATTCTGCCTGCTTTTCAGGACATGTGTTGTACCTTTACCAGCCTTGGAATTGTTAATTTTGAACAATTTTTAGAGGTAAAATCAGAGAATCAAGGGTATATTTTGAAAGTAGACTCAAAGGGCTTTCCAACAGGCCATCATGGAGCCTTTTTCGACATCGGGAAGGCCTTCAAAACATTGTTGCAAGTTAACCCATTTTTCTTGTTCCTGTGCTACGCCCTTGGCATGGAAATTCATTCTAAAACATAGTGTTGTGCCCTTAGTAGAGGGAAATTCAAAAATGTATGCTTGGAAAGTTTTAGGAGGCTTTTTCAGACCCCAAAGGTCAATTTCTTTGCTAAAAATGCTCGAAAAGATATTTTTTTTTAGATATTTTGTGCCTTGGGCCTTGCAAGGTCTCAAGGACAGTAGTGACATTTCTGATGAGCCAATAGGCTTCTAGAGACTCTATTAGGTTTTTCTCCTCCTTGCTTCTTAAAAGGAGCATTGAGGATTCATTGTGAATGTTTGCATTTGATGAGTTTTGAGAGCAATACATGGTTCTTTGAGGTTGAAGATCAATTTGGTGTTGTGGAGCTTGTGAATGATTTGCTTTGATTGATGATGATGAAAGCTTGCTTGCAAGATCCCTGAGCTTGGTTAATGGTGATGTGTCTCTCATGTTTTCATGTCTTTTTTTTATCATTGTGTCCATTCTTCTATGTTGCAGTAGATCAGAAAAGTATAGGCTAAGAAATGTTGTTTGAGGCACCTTAGTCCTTCCCGTTTACTATTGTCTTTATGTTTTCCTCTCGTCGGGTTAGTTTAAGGAATTCTTAGCTACTCCTTAGACCCATATAAGCTTATTTGTTTCATTAATGGTTTAAGAAATTAGTTTTCAATATGTTTTATGGTTAGCCATACTTGCTTGATGCTATTTAAACTCTGTTTGTGAAATCTCTCTTTGAAGTATTACTTGTTAGGTTAAGCCAAGGAGGTCTTGTTTTGATCTTGCCCTTTGTCGATGCTTATCAATTTGCCTCAAGATTCTTTGTAGCTTGATCAATAATTTTTAGGAGTTACCCTCTTTGTTTATTAAAGTTATTTTTTTATCCTAAATGTTTTGTAAATCTTGATGGTGAAATCACTAAAAGTTAAAGGAGTTTCTCGCCTTCTATATTTCATTGGAACGTTTGTCTAGAATGCTTATTTTCTTAAGTTGAATCAAAGAGTTATTGGTTTTCCCTGTCTATTGATTTCTTCTTGATGTCAATGGTATTTTAGACCTTCTTTTTATGGGTATTTGACAAAGGATTCTTAACTGCCCTTTGCCCTATCTTGTTTCTCCAACTTAATGTCCATTTCAGTTCACACATAACCTTACAGATCCGTTGACCACACTAGATTTTCCCTCCCGTGATGCACTCTGACTCATTGTTGAGATATCCATGTCTTTCATAGACTCCATAGCCCAATGATTTGATGACCTTTCACTCCATCTATCCTACTTGATCATCTTACCCAACCCAAACAAACAAACAAACCCTACACTTAACAACTAGCCTAAAATCAACCACCTAAAGCAAACAAGTTCATATTCTTTGCAAACAATAGAGAGAGCCCTCTCTGAGTCTAGGAAGGCTAGGTCCTAGGACTCCAAAGACCGGTCTCGATGTTACCCTGTGCATTTGGTCTACCAAACAGCGAAATCACGGGACCCTAACATAATGGCAATCATGGTGGGACTTTGAGAAAATAACATCCTGAGCACTCCTTAAAACCTAAAAAACACTCCCGTCAAGTAGTATCTACTGATTTATTGCCACCTCATCCCCTAACATAATGGCGATCATGGTGGGACTGAGTACATAGTAGCCCCGTATATCACTTACGTACTCATTAGACCCTCAGTTAGACTTTGAATATCCTATGATTTGTAACCACCTCATCACCATCACTAACACAATGGTGAACATGATAGGACCTCTGAGTCAGTGAAAATCTAAGTATCCCTTAGGACTTTAGAAACCCTTATCAATTCATAGAGGACTTAAACTATCAACCAAAGAGTAGAATCTGGTTGTTTTGCCATCCTATAAAAATGATGAGTCAGCTATAAGACACTCTCACGAACCATAGGGCTACATCAAGGAAACTCGTAAAAACCCCAAAACATCCCTAGATTAGTTTTTTTTCTTCAGTATTGGTAGTGGAACATAGACATATCTCTTCAAAACAGCTAAAAATATCCACCTAGTGGCTCCACTAGCATCCAGTAGGCCTATTACTTCACTAGTTCTCATTAGACTCCCTGGGATTGTATCAAATCAGCCCTGAGAAGTTTAGAAGCCTCGTTATACACTCTGTGAGTTTAGAAAACACTAAGAGAGGTTAGCCTTCTGAAAACAATCCTAAACTCTGAGCCTCTCTAAATTTTGAGTTTAAAATCTAGCTTCACAAAGGATCAGTACTAGATCTTATCCAGACCCAAATCCTCCTACCATAGTTGATGACCTAGAAAATATTTTGTGGAAAAATTCTAAAACTGGAAACTTAACCACTATTAGGACCATTCATAGAGAAAGCTCTTTACCTAAAAATCTTACAGCTTTGCAAGATCCTCAGTTTTACTTGCACCATAAAAAGAAAATTTTCAGAACCAAGTCACAAACTGATATTGGCGAGACTGACCTTGAGCCTGTAGATTTGCAAGTATGGTTTATAGTAGAGAAGCCTCTCCTTCCACACCACCTGAATTTCAGCTTCTCCATCACTTTAGTTCTTTCCATTCAAAATATGCTCAGAATCATTCGGCTGGTCCAAGTACTTCCACCACACCCATCCATACCACAGTTGGGCAAACCACCCCACTTCATCCTACACCTCCTCTCACAAACCCTCCGCTTGTAAATCCACCATTAGCTCCTATCATGGCAGCTTGGTATGCCCCCCTGGTTTTACCACAACCTTTGGTACCTTTACCAAATGACTGCCAATTCATAATCCCTCACTTTACTGGGGCTGAATCTACCACTACCCAACATCATGTAGATATAATAAATGATGATTTTGACTATATGGAATTAGAAGAGGAAACCATAAGTACTCCTAATTGAAATTATTTATAAGCTCTTTTTTTATCTGGATATGCTTTCTTCCTCTCTTGGGCAGCCTTCGAATTCCGCCAAACCCTTTTCACCTCTTGTTCCATTTCTGCCAACATATCAAGCCCTAATATCATCTTTTCCTTTGGACTAATCCAATTAGCGGGTTCTCTACACATTTTTCCATACAGTACCTCATACGGACTCATTTTTTAATAACTCGTGATAGTTTTTATTATAAGAAAAATCAACCAAATTAAGATAGTATTCCCATTTGGTTGGATGTTGCATTAGGTACATACGTAACACATCTTCTAGTACATGATTCAGTTTGCTTCGGTTGTCTATCTGTTCTGAGGGTGATACACATTACTATACTAGATCCGTGTACCTAGTCCCGTAAAAAGAGCTTTCGAAAATGCGGATGTGAAATTTACATTCCTATCATAAATAACCATTGTCGGCATACCATGCAACTGAAATATTTCCTTCATTCCATATCATAAATAACCATTTCCTTCATAAATAAGTGCTGGACCTTCTTCATCTTGAAACCTTCTTGAGGTTTCTCTTTGCCTTTCTCTTCTTGTTTCATTGATCTCCTTAGAGAGATCCTTCATAGATCTATAAAAAGATGAGGCAAAACTTAATCCCTCCATAGTAGATCTCTACTATCTACTTTTCTTATGTTGTCAAAATTTCCACAAGCCGATCCAAAGATCATGCTCTAATACCACTGTAATATCCTAAATTGGAATAATGAATTGATACACAAACATAACATTTGTAACACACAAAATGTACATGTAATTTTATGATCAACACAGATATAGATAGAATAGATGGGCCATTTTATTCATAGGAGAATATTAAGTTACAACTGTGTACAAAATATGTGGTAATCTAGCCAAAAAGATGGCCTAGAATGACCTCGAAAACATGCCAAAGTAGGCACTCGCGTAACTGGAGAGTTGTTGAAAGCAAATAATGCGATGTCCCTTGAGTAGATAATGAATATATGAATACGGAGCTGAAAAGGGAAATACGGATCTACGAAAATATGGAGTTTTGATGATGCCAATTTTCTAGATCCGGGCTCTATAATGGTAACCCAAGATAACCCGGAAAGGATTTCTCGGATTTTTCAATCTAAAAAAAATCACCCTCTTGGGGTTTTACTATACAACCGTTGGGTATGGAGATCTAAAGCTAGATCCGACAAATAGATGGTTGAAATATGTCACAAGATTAGATCTAAGCTTAAAGGGTTGATTCCTTCACTAGATCCTCGGGCTGGAAGCTCAAGATCTAGCTCCTCAATCCTCCTCTCGAAGATTGTAGTTGTTTCTACACTAACCGCTATGAAAACTACGTCGTAAGGGAAGGAGGCTCACTAGCCTACTACAAAATATGGCTATGAACACTGTTAGGAACATTCATAGAGAAATCTCTTTTTACCCTGAACATCTTACGCCTTTGCAAGATCCTCGATTTGACTTGCACCATACAAAAAAACCTTTTCGTAACCAAGTCACAAATTGATATTAACCAGATCGACCTTGAGCCCGTAGATTTGCAAAATAGTTATAGTAGAGAAGCCTCTCCTTTCACACCACCTGAATTTTAGCTTATCCATCACTTTTTCTCTTTCCATACCAAATATTCTCAGAATCAGTTGGCTGGTAAAAGTACTTCCACCACACCCATCCATACCACAGATGTGCAAAACCACCCCATTTTATCCTACACTTCATCTCACAAACCCTCCGTTTGTAAATCCACCATTAGCTCCTACCATGCAACTTGTTATGCCCCCCTATTTTTACCACAACCTTTGGTACCATTACCAAATGACTACCAGTCCAGAATCCCTCACTTTACCGGGGCTGAATCTACCACTGCCCAACAACATGTAGATAGAATAAATGATGCTTTTGACTACATGGAATTAGAAGAGGAAACCATAAAGATGAGGATGTTTTCCCAAAGCCTAGGAGGAGAAGCTAAAAAATGGTTCAAAAACTTAACTCCCAACAACATACATGATCTCCCTTCCCTTTACCAATATTTCATAAGCAAGTGGGAGATTAAGAAAAACCCTCTCCAAATCCTCTCAGAATATAGCAACCTTGAGAGAAATGTAGGGGAAAGTGTCCAAGACTATTGCACTATATTCAATAGTGTTTACAATGCTCTCCCACCCAAAATTAAACCCCTAGTAGGCCTAGCCTTAGCTAAATTTTCGGAAGGTTTTGACCTAGACATAGCATATTAGCTGAGAGAAAGAGAACCCCTAACTTTCGAAGACATGCAAAAGGGAGCTAAAGTGTAGAGGCCAACCTGACTGAAAAGAGAGCTAGGTTGAGATCAAAAAAGAGAGTAACCTACAAGGATGAAACCATGCCCTCAACCTCCTCATCTGATTCCAAGATTGACAACCTAGTTAGAACCATGGAGAGAATGATGGAGAGAATAAGCCTAAATGAAAGAACACCTCCTAGGGAAAACCAACCAAATCCCCAAAATAGAAATCAGAATCAGAAGTTCAAAAGAGACCCACCCCAAATCAGACAAAGGGAAAATGACCAACAGATTAGGCCCCCTTTTCAAAACAACTATATAGATGAAGGGGAAAGAGATACTGAACATCCGGAAGAAAACCATGTAAAATTAATAGGCTCTGATAATGAGGGTGATTTTTTTCTCACAGAAGAGGAACAAGGTTTCTTCTCCTCAAATAAAACTGAAAAAAGCTATGAAGATTCTGAAGATTACAAGTTGGGATTGGAAAACACCATAACGGAATTCTATAGACAATATGATCTTCGGAGTAAGAAAAACCAAGACAACTCCAAGAAGAACAATTTAGAAATTGTTGATAGGAAATCCCCTGAAAATGCTCCTAAAAGGACAACAGACAATACCAACACCATGGCTAAGAAAACTGATCCAAATAGAGACACCCTAGTGCCTCTACTAGTGGCCCCCGAATCCAAAGCCCCAAATCGTAATCAACAAACCAAAAAATGTAGAAAAAATTTATGGTTGATAAAACTGATGTAAATATGCCCAAAACCCAAGTCCCTTTCGCTTTTAAGGAGAGATTTGCTAAAATCAAGATAACCATACCTATCACTGAATTGGTAACTCAAGATATGTACTGGTCCCAAGTTTTGAAAGTTTTGAACATAGGGAACGATCGAAACACTGTAAACTTGATCGATGACAAACCATAGTTGTTGTTTAGTCCCAAAGTTAAGGGAAAATACCAATAAGGAGCTGTCCCTCCTTTCTATGACAGCCTCAGCATACATGACAAAATATTACACAATGCTATGCTAGATTTCAGTGCCTCACAAAACCTCATGCCTAAGGTAGTGATGGAGAGATTAGGCCTAGAAATAACCAAACCTTACGAATATTTATACTCTTTTGATTCAAGTAGATTCAAATGTTTGGGTCTAATCAAGGATATTTGTATCTCTCTAATGCATATACCTGCTAAGAGTCTAGTCATGGACATATTTTTTGCTGATATTCCCCCGAAGTATGGGATGCTTTTGTCCAGATCATGGGGAGCCAAACTTCAAGGTAGTCTCAAATGGACATGTCATATGCTACTATCCTTGTCTTCAATCAAACTAGGAGATTATATCGGGGATCTCACATGAAGTATATGGTAAGTGGCCTATATAGACCAAACAACACCCCTATTTATTCCATTCACTCAGATTTGGACTCTTTCATCTTATATAATGAAAATGATATTAGTGAACAAGTGAAAGGAAATGTGAAAGAGCTATGCTTTTCAGAACACCCACACTCATCCCTCAAATGAAGAACATGACAACTTAAACTCTAGCAGCCCCTCGAACAACAACATAGTGGCAAACATGAACTAGAAACACTTTGGAAAATTAGCTTTGATGGCTCTTATGGCAAGGCTAGTTCAGAGAACCGGTGTTTGGATACATAACACAAGTGAGGACCATTCATACAAACTAGACTTTCGGTTCACTAGTAACATTGCGAGTATGAGGCTCTCCTCCTTGGTTTACACTTTGCTTGAAGACTTAGGAGCTAAGAAAATATCTGTCCAAGGAGACTCATAACTTATCATTAAACAAATCAAAGGTGAGTACTCAACTAAGAATCCAATATTAAGAGAGTACAGAAAATGCAACCCTATACATCCTCAAAACTTTTGAGAAATATGAGCTCATTTACATTCCTAGAGCCCTAAATAGTCTTATCAATGAGCTTGCCTTTGCTGCTAGACAATTGCCAAATACCACATGCAAAGTGAACAATACTACTCGTCAAAGTAAAAAACCATCCTACGAGTGCTCGACAACATTAACCATTGGCAAGTGTTTGAGGGTGATAAACAAATTGATGATTTTCTACAATCTAGGAATGAATTTACATTGAAAAAACCCAGCTTAGAGTATGAGAAAGATGTATTTGTTGAAGAACAAGCCCATGAAACAGAGTTGCCCTCTTTTGCTGATATAAATCTGCTTACATATCCTTATGAGGCTGAAATGTTTGAGGATCTAGACCAGAAGGACTTGGAGGTCTTACAATGCAAAAATGACACATTACCAAGAGGCCTTTCACCATTAGAAGAACTGTTCGACTTTAATGATGTGGCTAAAAACCAAAGATATTATCTACTGGAACTAATATAAAGGAGTATAATGTGGGTAGCCTAGGAAGTCCCAAAATGATTAAGTTATCCACAACCTTGTCATTTCACACAAAACTAAAATACATAAGGCTATGCAAGAAGTTTCAGGATGCTTTTGTATATAAGAATGAAATCTTGAAGCCCGGATGACATAGACATATTTTCAAAAGAGGCCCCCTTCCAACAAATACCATGAAACCCTTGGGAAAATTGTATCACTAACAACGAAAAGCCAAAGGATGCAAGTTGTGCATAGATTTTAGGTACCTAGGAAAAACCCCCATGAAGTAAAAATACCCTTTTTCCCAAGATAAATCATCCTATGCCAAGGATAGGAGTTTCTAATAAGATGTCATTACATGATGGTGTGTCGAGTTACCATCGGATGATACCACTTCAAATCAATCAACATAAAGACATTTTTGAAAGTTCCTTGGAACAACCACATGTTTGACCAAATGTTTCCCGTGCTAAGGAGTGTTGAAGACACCTTCCAAAGAGCCATGGTCCATGTTTTCAACTTCTTCACTATGATATACATTGATGACATTATCATCTATTTTGAAGTTGATAAAGAATTCCTTTTCTACCTAAAGATGATCTTTGACGAAAATAAATTTGGGAAGCAACACTCAAAGAGGAAATACCAAGGAGAGCATGGATTATTCAAAAAAATTTCGAAAAAATCCTTTTACCATGTTTTCAAATGGAGGTAACTATGATTTATGTTTACAAGAGCTCGAATGGACAAATAATGTTAGGAGATCCTTTGAAGACAGAATGCTCAAGTACCATTGTTGTAAAAACCCTTAGTTTAAAATTTGCATCCATTGTACATAAACATTGCATGAGAAAATAAAAAAAACTAAAAAACATAGAAAGAAAGGGAAAAAAGAGGGAAAATTTGAAAAAAAGGTATAGCCCCATACCAAAAAATAGTAGTATTGAAAGTGTGCAAGCCTAAATTCCACTACTTGTGCCAAAAATTCTTGTTCAGTCATCTAGCCTAATCATGGTTGAACATGTTTTCATTTTATTGTTGATAAGTTGGTAAAAGAGAGCTTGTCAAATCATTCAAACTTGACTTGTCAAAAAGGATAGATTAGGAATGAAAGATATCTGGTTCCACATGCTCAAAAATGAACCAAAGAGAAAGATGGGGATGCATACCAAATGATAAATCACAAACCTTATTTTTCTAGTGTTGTTTTTACAAAAATAATGTTTGTGTGTAGCTTGTTCTAATGCCACAACCCGTGGTAGGTCAGTTTGCCTAATCCTGATTTGAACCATGCTTTCAATTTCATGTCTATAGCTTAGAAAATGAAGTCTCTCATACAGTTCAATCTTGACAGTCAGGTAGACTAGGTAGAGAATAAAAAGAGTTCATTAGCATAATCTGAACTCTTGGAAGTAATAAGAGTAGAAGTAGATAGTTTTTTTTGTTTTCAAAAGAACAAAATGTCAAGGGATTTTCAGTCCAAGTGCACCCAAGGAAGAAACAAATGCTAGGCAAATTAAGTTGGGTAGGTAGAGATGAGTTTGAATCTAACATGTCCTTCAGATTTTTAGATAATAACTTCAAGAGAAAAAACAACAAATGAGAAGAAGTAAAAATCTGCCCAATGGATGACACATTGGTCTCCATAAAACCAAGAGATCTGAAGTTCTGGACACCTCTTGAAAAGGAGATGCCCTCTCCAAGTGGAGCCACTGTTATTCATCAGTAATTTTTTTCTTTCTATAGATGACTAAATTTCTATCTCAAATTTCTAGAAACAAAATTCATGAATATTGTGAGTCCTAGAAATCTCACTGCCTTCATTATCCTCAGGATACATTTTTCACTATTTTACTACTCTATCAAGTCATGGCCAGCCTATCACTCCCAGAAGACCAAATCATGGGCTTATGCCACTCATTATCACTATGTTTTTCCACCTCTGACCTTACCACTTTGTTTTGACTTGCCTAACCTTTTTACTTCCACCTTGGATTAACCAGTCACCTAACCTTTTCCCCTCTTCACCAAGTGCCTCAAGCATTGGTGGTTTCAAGCTACCTTTATAGGCTCTTTAGATAAATCAAAGTCATCAGTTTTTAGGTATGCAATGCATAAGGTTTGTCAAAAAAAATTTTTACACCTAAAAACCCTAAGTCAAGTTTTCAGCCAAAGGCCAAGTCCAAAAGGCCTCCCACTAGGTCACCTAGGGTTTCACAGGTCATAGGATTGTTTTGGTGTTCTAAATATTTGTTTTTCCTGTGCCAAGAGGCTACAATCAAATAGGAAGAAATTTAGCATATGATTGTCCAAAAGGTATCAAAATCCTTCAAGAAATGCCCCCTTGGTCAAAGCACAACTTCTGTAAAATACATCTGCCCATCTTAGACATTTCTGTAGGAATGAATGAGATGGTCATTAGAAGAAAAAGAGGTAATTTAAGAGGGTAAATAATCACAAAGGAAATTCATAGCAAAGGAGAGACAATATTCCTAAGTTCAAAGAGAATCATTGTTTTATGAACGATTGGATAAACAATGTTGCCAAGCAAGGAGCCAATACAAAGGATCACAAGGACAAAGGCCATCAGCCCAACCAAGTATGAATTGAAGGTCTCTAGAAATTATAAATGAAGGGGGGAAAAAGCCCTAAAGTCTAAAGTTTGATAAGGTAGGCAAAGAAGTGAAATGAAGGCCATAAATATCCATCATGATGGTAGAATATTTTCAAAGGATATCTGAAGGTGACCTCCATGGTTTTCCAAGATAAAAGGGGTGTTCACTACAACAAAGGGACAAATTGTATAGAGTATCAGTGCGAGGAAGTGTAAGCCTTCAAGTGCAGTCAAATGTCTTCAAAATGGTCAAAAGAAGGAAAACATGAGGTAAAGTGTCAAAATGGAAAATCATGCTAACCATGAAATCATTGTTGGGCAACTAAAGGTTGTGAAAATCCAAAAAAATGAAAAAAGGGTCAAAGGAAAATGTGTTATAGGCACCTGCAGAAATCATAAGTTTCCAAGGGGATGACACAACATGGTATAATTTGCTAAACCTTTTCAAAGTGAACATGTTACTGTCACAATCAGTAAGAAGGTGAAAACACATGTTTTAGGTCAATTACACTCAAGAATGCCAAAAAGGGTAAGAAAAAAGGTTTTAATTTATCAGAAGAGACAGTTTGAACAGTGCCCAGATTTTCAAGAATAAAAATGAGACCTCTTCATCCTTTCAGTACACCATCACCAAACAAAATCACTTGGGAAATTTGTAAGCCACCTGCAAAAAGAGTCAAAGAAATATCGGTGAAAATTATAAAGTGACCAAAGGAAAACATAGAAAATTTGGTTTTTACAAATTTGATTTATTTTCCAAAGGGTATAAAAGCACCTAATTTCCCTTTTCCAACTCACTTATCACTTAACAAGGAGAGAAAGCCTTCAAGAGAAAATTCCTGCATTCTGGCAAACGTTGGGCAAGAGAAGCCCTACGCTACGCTCTTGAAAATCTGTTCTACGCACCTGTGTGTACATTCTTCAGAGGATATAATGATGTGTTTCATGCCTATGAATGGGTGCTATGCGTTTAACAATGTGCAGACCCGGCAGAGGACCCGTGCACAGAAACATGTTCAGAGCAGAAACGAGGGCTACGCGCCTACACGTTCAGCAGCACCCGGCAGCGTGTAGAGTCTTGACTGGCCTGAGCGCTATGCGCTACCCTCTCACACTGCACAAATGCCCTACAGGCCCGAGCCTTTTCTCGTACAATAGCCAACCAGAAGAAAATTCAGTAGTGGCTCAAACGGCTCGCCAGACCCGACAGTGTGCAGCTCTGTCGGCACTGCACTCCTGTCCTCCGCCCGGGCGCTATGCATAGGGCCATTCAGGTTGACTCGACAGTGCATACAAGGGCCCGAATGATGCTCTCCTGTGCTATGGGTTTAGCTAGGAAGCCTTTCAAGCCAGAGAAATCCCTCAAATTTGTTCAAAACTCCTCCAATTCCCTACCTAGCACCTCCTTAGGGTTTTCATAAGAGGCATTTATATGCTTTCCACTCTTTCATATTGTTTAAAGATAAAATTAGAGAGAAAGGTAGAAACCCTAGAGAAAGAGAAAATCTTGGTCCCCATGCTAAAAAAACTGCTGATTGAAGGACACCCATCCATCTACATACTGAAGGCACACTGAGGCCCAAATTTTCCTTCTTCACTCATGATTCCCCTTCACTCGCACATCACTACCTTTCTCATTATCATCTCACTTACCCTCTCCATATCATTTCAAAAATAGTTCAAGGTTTTGATTTCAAAGCAAGAGTAAAGATAAAATGTCTAGAGAAGGTAGTAGTGACAGTGGCTATGGAGGCCAAAGGCCTAGGGGACAACAAAGAAAGTGTGGAAAAGCAAGTAGGTTTGAGCCTTTGAACACCAAGGATTTGACAGCCTCCCCTACCACAGTTGCATATTTCCAAGAGGTAGGTTGTTTTGATTTCTGTGAAAGGGTACAAAGAGTCAAAAGTCACCCTGAGTTGACCAGACTTTTTATCCTCAACCTCCATGACCATCAAGTGCATCTAGTTGGAGTAACTTTTGAGCTATCCACCAATACAATTGCTACGACCACTGGGATACCTTGTATGGGAGAAAAATGGTTCAAGCAAGTGAATTTGGATCTAATCCATTATCAACCTTTTTGAAACCTAGATACCAAGCTGATTTCAAAACCATTTTTCCATTTTCACATCTATTGGAGAGATATGCCCCCTTAATGAAAGTCATCATGAAGTATTTTACATGCGATGGGAGGTTTTCTAGACTTTATTCCTACCATATAAGACTGCTTATGTACTTCACTAGGGCCAAGCTACTACATTTTCCCTATTACCTTTATAGAAGTATTAATAAGATGTCATACATTGTGAAAAAGAGGCCTCCTTCACAACAAATGAAAATTCTTTTCCACCATTATCTTATCAAGATGATTATGTTGCATCAATCAGAGCAACATGGTATCCCATGAGAAGTATTCATCGCCCATGATGATTTCACAGATCCACAACCTCTACTTTTGCAAAGTTTACCCTCATCATCTCATCCAACTTCCTCATTTCCTCCACCAACCCCAACTGACCATGATTCCCCATCCACACATGAATCCCCTCCCTAAGAGAACTTCCCTCCTTCACCTCCTCCTAAAGCATCAAAACAAGAATAAAGTGATGAAGAGCAAGTGGAAAATGATAGTCAAGAGGAAACTGACAATCAAGAATAAAGGACAAATGATGAAGAAGAAGAAAGTCAAAATGAAGAAAATGATGATGAGGAAGAAACAAAGTACAGTGAGGAAGAAGAAACAAATGATGAGGCTGAAAGTGATATTCATGAGGAAGTCGAAAATGACAGTCATGAGGAAGAAAATGATGATGAGGAGGATATTGATGAAAATCAAGAGACAGGGGCAGATGATGAAGAAGAAGACAATTTAGAACAAGAAAGGAGTGATAAGGTAGATAATCCAGAGGATGACGAAAAAAAAGGTAGTGAGCCAAACATCGAAGAGGAGGACAAAGGCAATGAGAAAAACAGTGAAGAAAAAGAAGAAGGCAATGAGCCAAATAGTGAGGAAGAAACAGATGCAAGCAATGAAGAAGAGGATGGTAATGCAGAAAATATGGAAGAGGAGGATGATGCTGAAGATTATGAAGAGAAAAACAGTGATAATGGGGATAGAGAAGAAGAGACAGAGGCAGAATTTGAAGAAAAGGGCAGTGAACATGACAGTGATGAATATGAAAACAGTGAGCATGACAGTGAGCTAAACAATGACAATCATGAAGAGGACAATTTAGAACAAAATGAAAATGCAAAAGATATGGAAGAGGATGAAAATGCACAAAAAAATAATGAAGACACTGAAAGAAACACCTCTAATAGTGATAACACAAAAAATGGTGATGGCAATGATGATGTTGCAAACACAGAGGAGGATAATGAAGAAGAAAACGTGATGACTAATAACCCTAATAATGATGACAATAGTGACACTATGAACCAAAAGGACATTCAAGAGGTGGATGAAAGTGGTGAAGATCATGATAGTAAAGATAGCATGGAGGAAAATGCAAGTGAATATCACAAGGGAAGCAAATGATAAGGGTAGCAGGAGACATAAATGCAGAGATCATTGATGAAAAGAAAGGTAGCCTTGAGATCAGTCATGGTAAGAGAATCCTAGTAAACCAAATTGAGTTTCTCCCTCTCACATATCAAAAAGGATCAAAGCTAGTGTTTTTTGCCTCCAAGAGGCAAGGGACCATGCCATCCTCCTCACCTCAGCCACTAGAAAAAGGGAAACAAAGGGTAAAGGAAGAAGAGGAAAACCATGAGGTGGAGAGGGAGTTTGAGATCATTCAGGTGGATAATGATGAGGAGAATGAAGCAAGAATCACAAACTTGCTCCTCTAGGACATAAATGCACAAATTTAAGACCTCCAAGCACATTTGGATAGGGCCAAGAGGGTGAATGATGCCCTTACTTGGAAAAAAGGCAGATAGGAGCATAGATTTCAATCTATGAAGCTAGAGCCCTTAAGGCCCGAAAAGAAGCCCAAAAGGCATAGGTGAAACTAGAAGAGTTCATGGGCACTTATGAAGACAGTGAAGATGAGGAAGGACAATCTAGGAGGAGACCTAGAATGATGGGGTTGAAGAAAGCATTGGCAAAACAAAGGGAACAAGAATCAACCCTAGCGGAACAACTCCCTTTAGATGATATTTTTTCCATAGAGGTAACACATGATCGGGAGCCTTGGTTGGAGAGAGCCAACGTACACTTGGAGGCTAAATTGAAGAAAGCAAATCAAGATCTTGACCTCCAAGGAAGGATGACTAAACATTATGCTCGAAGAGAGAAAATTGCAAGGGCTAAATTGAAGAAGGCTCAAGCCAAGCTCCAGGAACTAAAAGAATAAAAAGGCCAAGCTAGACTTAGAATCTTGGCACAAGCTTCTCTATAGGTCTCTCAAAACCCATGAGGCACACTTCCACCAAATTTGGGAGAATTTTGACAAGTTTTGGTTTTTTGCTAATTTTGAGGGCCAAGGGGGTAGCACACATGGCGATACACTCTTTCTTAGAGCATCTTTAGGAAGAAAGGCTCACATTTTTGGAATCCTCATCTCAAATATAGCATGTTCACAAAGTTTCAGATCAATTGGAGTTGTTTTGATCCTCCAAAAGGGTTAAAAAAACCCTAATTTTCACCACTTTTCCTGCTTTTCAGGACATGTGTTGCGCCTTTACTAGCCTTGGAATTTTTTATTTTTGAATAGGTTTTGGAGGTCAAATCAGAGAACCAAGTGTATATTTTGAAATTATACTCAAATGGATTTCCAACGGGCCATAACGGAGCCTTTTCCAACATCGGGAACGACTTCAAAACATTGCTGCAAGTTAACCCATTTTTCCTGTTGCTCTGCTACGCCATTGGCATGGAAATTCATCCTAAAACACAGTGCTGCACCTTTAGCAGAGGGAAAGTAAAAAATGTTTTGCTTCGAAACTTTTAGGAGGCTTGTTAGACCTCAAAGGTCAATTTCTTTGCTTAAAATGCCCGAAAATATATTTTGTTTTATATATTCTTTTGCCTTGGGCCTTGTAAGGTCTCAAGGACAGTAGTGACATTTCTGATTAGCCAATAGGCTTCTAGAGACTCTATTAGGGTTTTCTCCTCCTTGCTTCTTAAAAGGAGAATTGAGGATTCATTGTTAATGTTGGGATTTGATGAGTTTTGAGAGAAATACATGGTTGTTTGAGGTTGAAGATCAATTTGGTGTTGTGGAGCTTGTGAATGATTTGCTTTGATTGATGATGATGAAAGTTTCTTGTAGGATCCCTGAGCTTGGTTAATGGTGATGTGTCTCTAATTTTTTCATGTCTTCTTGTTTATCATTGTGTCCGTCCTTCTATGTTGTAGTAGATCAGAAAACTATAGGCTAAGAGGCACCTTAGTCCTTAGTCCTGGTGTTTGAGGCACCTTAGTCCTTCCTGTTTACTATTGTCTTTATGTTTTCCTCTGCTAGGTTAGTTTAAGGAATTCTTAGTTGCTACTTAGACCCACCTAAGCTTTTTTGTTTCATTAATGGTTTAAGAAAGTAGTTTTCAATATGTTTTATAGTTAGCCATACTTATTTGATGCTATCTAAACTTTGTTTGTGAAATCTCTCTTTGAAGTATTACTTGTTACGTTAAGCCAAGGAGGTCTTATTTTGATCTTGAACTTTGTCCATGCTTATTAGTTTGCCTCAACGTTCTTTGTAGATTGATCAATAATGTTTAGGAGTTCCCTCTTTGTTTATTAAAGTTATTTTTTTATCCTAAATGTTTTCTAAAACTTGAAGGTGAAATAACTATAAGTTAAACGAGTTTGTCTAGAATGCTTATTTTCTTAAGTTGAATCAAAGAGTTACTAGTTTGCCCTGTCTATTGATTTATTCTTGATGTTAATGGTATTTTATACCTTCTTGTTATGGGTATTTGACAAAGGATTCTTAACTTCCCTTTGCCCTACCTTGTTTGTCCAACTTAATGTCCATTTTACTTCACACATAACCTTAAATATCCATTGACCACACTAGATATTCCTTGTGATGCACTCTGACTCATTGTTGAGATATCCATGACTTTCATAGACTCCATAGACCAATGATTTGATGACCTTTCACTCCATCTATCCTACTTAATCATCTTACCCAACCCAAACAAACAAACAAACCTTACACTTAAAAAATAGCCTAAAATAAACCATCTAAAGCAAACAAGTTCATATACTTTGCAAACAATAGAGAGAGCCCTCTTTGAGTCTAGGAAGGCTAGGTTCTAGGACTCCAAAGACTGGTCTTATGTTACCCTGTGCATTTGGTCTACCAATCTGCTAAATCACAGGACCCTAACATGACCTATACTCTACATGTGACTTCCTAAACTACTAGGACTCCTCCCATCAGTGAAATTCTGTGAAGAGAAAGGAGCCTTACTTGTGGTGACAATGGGATGAGCCTCCACTATTGGCTTTGTCCTAGCAGTTTCCCTCTTAGGAACCCCTTTTAGGCCCACTACTAGTTTGACTAGTAAAAAGTTGTTCACAATTACATTTGTGAAAAGCTCTTTGGTATGCACAATTTTTCCACGCTACGACTCCAAGTTGAGAATTCTAGGGCTATGGAGGCTACCCTTCTTCTAATTGAATCAATCATCTACAATATAGTGAACTAGGGATACTTGGTTGGCCCACTTGAATACTACTTTAGTCCTTCAAAGTCTGCACATCCTTAGGCCATATACACCTGCCCATCTACCAATCTTGTTGTCCTTCACAAGAACAAGAGTTAGGGCTCTTATTTGATAGTCACCTAAAAAACCTCCAACTGTACTTGGACTACCATCAATATTCCAAACCATAGTAATTTTTTGTTATTGATCTAGGGCCCACAATATTGTCTTCATCTAGGGCTCTTCAAATATTACACCTAACAATGGTTTGAGTCCTCTCATAATCATTTTTCTTGTGTATCGACAATTTGATCTTTGTTTTCCAATCCATGAAAAAATATGAACTACTCCTATTATCATCCTTCTAAAAATATGTACATGACTGAACTAGGGTCATAGATCAACCACTAATAGTCCACTGACTAATTTTTTATAGGTTGCTTCAAATCTCTGTCTAAAAAAATATGGATAGTCCACGAAAATCAACTCCTTTGCATGTAAATCCATTCTTCATATGGCACATTTCTTCTTCATGCTAAATCTTCTGCTCAGGTTCCACCCTCCTTTGGATCTTTTGTCTTCACACATACTGAATCTGCAAACCATATTCCAAATATGTGGTCTATATTGCAGAAATAAACCTCGCTCTAAGAGTCACAACCCATCTTCTTCTACACAAATTTGTCACAGTCTTAAGGGAATACCTTATGAACTAAACATGCTAGGAAATTGTTCTAGTTAGGGAATTATACTTATATACTTCTCATTGTTGTAGTTGAACAAACCCTATCCACCCATAGAAAAAACAATACTTTTGCCTCCATAAGAGACTCGACCTAGCTGATATGGATCCATAGATTCTGGGCATTTCTTTGACTGAATCTTGGCATGAAATTTAGATCTCAATGTCGACCCTCAAACTAGGGTTACCTTAGTAAATATTACGCCTACATCTACTTCTGTTATGGCTCTAAATTATAGTGCAAGCCCTCGATTTATGTTGGTCTTTATCACAGACCTTGCGGCCTCATAACCACCAAAAGGCAAGATGGTATCAACCCTATCTTCTATTTCATGTAGAAAATATAACCAATGGGATTCAATATGATATTTTAATGTACTAAAACAAGATATTGAATCCTTCCTACAATTTTCGGAAACAAAACACGATCTCACAATCACATATAAGTAAGAGAAAGAAATTATCAATCACACAACACAAGATGTATCTAGGAAAGAAACTGCTCAAAATCCTCTATCTCTATTGTATATTAAGTCAAGGAATCATGAAACAATACAATTCTTAATCTCTCATTAGATTCTCCAACACTCTGCCAATTGTCTTGTGCTGATATAGGAAAAATCGGTGTAGTACTTAGCCAATTCTCAACCTTCCCTCAAGCTGCCTTGGTCATGCAATTCCTATGGAACTAGCTTCATATTAATGAGGAAAATCAACCTTTCTTGATTGTGCAGTCCATCATGGCATCCCAATGACTTTATAATTGCACATGGGAATTTTTCTATAAATAAAACTCATAGTTATGTTCCTTTGAACTGTGTTACAATAAGGCTCAAGGGCCTTTCTTGTTAGGATATTTCGACACATAGGAAATAGTTAAGAATAACTTATTCTAGTGTAGAGTTAGGTAAAGTGTGTTTGTTTACTATGTACATTTGTAAGTTATAATCCGACAATCATGATTTGTAGTGATCCGACGGTTCACTCTATCCTCAATATTAACGACACTTGATATGTGGCTTAACACCAGATTGGTCCATGATCTATATTTAAAGAGCATGAAGGGTCATTTTTCTGGTAACCATTTATGAGAGAAACATATGTAATCTTTCTTTTATATTAATAAATTTCCCGAAGTGGCCACGTTGGCTCAAGCTGTGGACTGTTTCCATTTTCGAGGGTTTTAACCATGTGATAATATTGGGAAAAATATTGAGCCGGGGGGGTTGGGTGAATCAGTATTTAGAGCTTCCTGAAAAGATTTTAGATTTTTCTTTATATAATTCCATACATGGCTTTGATGAGCCCAACTCACATATACTAAAAGAAACTAGCATATACTGATATAATTTTGCAGATTAGAAAAATTTTTCAGGAACAATCTTTAACTCAGTTTACTAGTCATGCATCTGTTAGATAATCAGTAAATATGTGCAGTAATAGCAGTATAAATCATCACACAAGAGAAACACACATGAACACCAATATTTAAGGTGGAAACCCAATTCAAGAGAAAACCACCGTTGTTGTCATCTCTATCTTCAATATTTATTATATGGAAAATTGTTTACAATATTGTATTGATGCAGACTCATATCAGTACGCAGGCATCTACCTGCAGAAGGCTACAACCTTCTCTCATTTTCCAGCTGCTAGTGGAAGGGAGATACAACCCCCTAATCTTGTTTACCAGCCACTACTAGAAGGGAGCTTTAACCCCCTGATCAGAACACCAGCTTCTACTGGCAGGAAGCTTCTACTTCCATACTGAAGGCTTCAACCCTTAGAACGACTACAGACCACGTTTCATCAATTTTCATGTTGGATCAAACAACATCAACACAAATCTTCATAAACATCAACAACCATAAACTTTACCCAATACTTCAATCAAAACAGTGAGACCACTGTAACCAAAACTTCAAAAATAACCCAGACTTCAGAATAAATATGCACATACAAACTCAACCTTGAACATTCATCAACTTAAAATGCATGCGCTACTTCGCTTCACTGAACCCGCGTGTATATGCGTTTTCCTTCACACCAACCTGCGTATAGCTTTGTGAATACTATTTTTTAGAATGTAATCAATATCAGATCCAGATCTGAGGGTTTCAATCAAATATATTTAGAAATGCAGAACCCTTCATCAGTTGTCACCATCAACCATTTTTATTCTCTGATTGGTTAGATTTGTACATAATCAACTTAGCAGTATATACAATATTCAAACAACCCAGATCTACAAGAAGACTTCATTGACAGACAACAGAAAAAGAGCAGGAATAATAGAAAAAACCTCTGCAGTAAGCTTTAGAAAAACCTAACTTCCATACGCTCCTTTTCTAAAGCAAACCCGCGTATATGCGCGCTTTTACTGAGACAAACTAGTAGATATACCTTAGAGAAAATTATTTAGTAATAACCCTTACTCATGCACCACTTTGCACTATGATCTTCTTCTCCTTATACAGATTTAGCCTTTACCAATACCATGAGTCAAAACCACACAATTGCTGATGGTATTCTTGGATGAAGTCAAATAGACAATACAACGCTCACTATTGTAGGATAATACCATGGTAATGCCCCTTGGTATCATAATTTTAGAGTGCAAAATGCATACACGACTTGGATCATTTGTATCCGTGTGTATACGCAAATTCTCTTCATAAAAACTGCATATATACTAATTCTGGATGTATACGCGGGTTTCCTTGATAAAAGTAGCGTATACATTGCCTCCATACACGGGTTGCCTTCATTAAACCTACGTATACATTGAGAAATATTTCATGTTTCATTTCTCTTGCACTTACTGGAATTCCTTTCTTTGTCACATATGAACTGACCTGTAGAAGCATCATTTTACATATTTAACACATAGGTTGCTTATCAAAAGGCAATTCATCAAGTAGGTTTCCATCAAGAACAAATTCATCAAGTAGGTTGCCATCAAGGACAACATATTGCAACATATTGCCAACAATCTCCCGCTTTGTACTTTATGGAAACCATGATGGTGTTTGATCATCACAACAGATAAATACATTAATCATAACCATTATTCAAACACCAAAATACTCTCCCCCTTTGACATCAAGGGCAAAGGGCGAATCAAAACCAAAATAAGGTTTCTCTTCCCTTGTAGAGAGATGAGCTCTTACCATGCACCCCCTGAGTTCATGCTGGATCTTCAGACAGATTTTTCAATGAAGTACATGACTCAACCAAGTATGACCTTTCCTATCACCAAGGACTCATACTTACATCAATGAACCAACCAAGTGGAATTACAAATTTGACTCAACTTCCCAACCAAGTGGGTTTACAAATTTGAACAAGTCCTTACATGACTAAATATAACAATTTTACATCATAGGTCTCAACATGGCCTTTTCATCAAATTACAGATATGACTATTTATGACCAAACCTAAAGAATCTCAAACATGAGATCATAGCACAGTAACCAATCAGATGCCAGTAAGGCATCCTTTTCAACAAGACAAGTGCTCCCCCTTAGCTTGTGCATCCTGAACACCTTCAACAACCAAATCACCAAAGCATCTTCATCAAGGAGATAAATATCAGAGAACGATATAGAAATATGAATACTGGAACAACAACAGTGATTACCCAATAATACCACAACTGTTCTGAAATGTTGACTTGGAGAATTTCTGTCAGCAAAACCTATATGCGGTTTATGCACAGAAACTTGCGTATATATGCGATTTTCCTTTATGAAATTCGCGTATTCAATTTAATATTCTGAAATTAAGCAGATTTGATCAGAGAGGTAGAGACAACTCCCAGCTTCTGTCTGAGATATTTGAATTTTCCCTTGGGAAAAGGTTTAGTAAATATATTAGAAACTTGTTCTATGGAGGGAAGATACTCCAATTTAACCTTTTGTTCAAGTACTTGTTCACGTAGGAAGTGATACTTGATAGGAATGTGCTTGGTCTTGGAATGCATAAGAATATTATTTGAGATATTAATGGTACTTATGTTATCACACAAAATGGATATGGGAGGTGAACATTTGATTTGAATTTCTTATAAAGTCTGCATCATCCAAAGTAGTTGTGTGCAACATGATGCGGCAGCCACATATTCTGCTTCTGTTGTAGATAAGGCAATAGAACTTTGTTTCTTGCTTAACCAAGATACTAATTAGGGCCCCATATAGAATGCACCACCACAAGTGCTTTTTCGATCATCAACATTTCCAGCCCAATCTGCATCTATGTAAGCATGAAGAGTGAGATCAACATTCTTTGGATACCATAGACCATAGTCTTGATTCCCTAGTATATATTTGAATATTCATTTTACAGCATGAAGGTGAGACTCTTTTGGATTAGCTTGGAATAGTCCAACAATCCCAACTGCATGCATAATGTCAGGTCTTGTCCCAGTTAGATAAAGAAGAATTCCAATAATGGATCTATATTCTGGTTGATTCACCATGGGAGAATCATCATGATAACTGAGGTTACATATAGTTACCATTGGTGTACTCATAGTTTTGCAGTCTTCCATCCCATACTTCTTCAGAATTTTCTTAAGATATTTTTCTTGTGATAAAAATATGGCATATGTTCCTTATTGCACTTGTAAGCCAAGAAACAATGTTAGTTCCCCAAGTAAAGACATTTCAAATTCTTGCTGTGTAACAGAAGGAAATTTCTGACTCATGGACTCTTCATTACTTCAAAAAATGATGTCATCAACATATACAACTACAATCAATAGTTTATCATTTTCAATTTTTATGTATAAGTTGCTATCAGCAGATCCCTTTAAAAAAACTTGTTGACGAAGATATTTGTCAAGACGATAGTACCATGCCCTTAGAGCTTGTTTGAGACCATATAAACCCTTTTTAAGTTTGCAAACAATTTTTTTATCATTTCCCAAAATGAATCCTTCTGGTTGTTCTATATAAACTTCTTCTTCTAGATCACCATTGAGGAAGGTAGATTTAACATCCATTTGATAAACTATGAATTGTTGAAATCTTGAAAAGGAAAGTAAAATTCTTATGGCTTCAAGTATAGCTACAAGAGAAAATGTTTCTTCAAAGTCTATACCTTCTTGTTAAGCATACCCTTTACAAACAAGTCTAGATTTGTTTCTAATAACATCTCCATTTTCATTTAACTTGTCACTTGAATATCCATTTTGTTCCAATAACATTTTTATCATGAGGTCTTGGAACTAATTCCCAAGTGTGATTCTTTTCAATCTGATCAAGTTCTTCATTCATGGATTGAGTCCAAAATTCATCTTTGCTATCTTGATTTACATTCTGTGGTTCAATAGTGGATAAGAATGCCAGATAGCTAGGGGATCCTACAAGAGTTATTCTTGTTTGGACACCTGATCTCTTTTCTCCCAAAATTTGATATTATGGATGATTCTTTTGTACATACTTGGATGGAGCTTTTTTAGATAGATCTTCTTCTGCTGCTTCATTGGGTTCACCTTGTATATTGTTGCTATTTGATGAGGGAAAATATACATCATCATCATCTTCAGTTGTTGTTGTTATTTCCTTTTTAGGAGCTGAGAGAGACTCATCAATACATTCAATAATCTTCCTAAGTCTTTTATTGTAACAATTATATGCTTTACTTCTTGAAGAGTAGCCAAAAAATATTCTTTCAACTTCTCATGGTTCAAATTTACCAAGTTTTTCATCATTTTTTTTGATAAAACATTTTCTACCAAAAACTCTAAAATGCTTTACAGTTGGAAGATTACCATACCGGAGCTCAAAAGGAGTTTTATCACTATTCACATGAACTTGAGCCTTGTTAAGAATTTTTACTATGATATGTGTTACTTCTCCCTAAAAATTATCAGGTGTTCCAGAATCATAAAGCATAGCACAAGCCATATGTTGAACTGTTCTATTCATTCTTTTTGCCACACCATTTTGTTGTGGGGTTCCAGCTACAGAAAACTGTCATTTTATGCCATGTTGTTCACAGAAATCAAAGAATTCATCTGATATATATTCCCCTCCTCGATCAGATATAAGGTATTTGATTTTTAGATCTAATTAATTTTCAACCAAGGATTTGAAGATCTGAAAATTTTCAAATGCTTCATCTTTGTGTTTTAGTAACCCAATCCAACACATTCTAGAGAATTCATCAATAAATAGAATATAGGATTGTTCTCCATGGGGTGAATTTTTCCTCATAGGTCCACATAAATCAGTATGTATGAGCTCAAGAGGCTTACTTGTTGTTCCTTATTTGGCATTGAATTTCACTCTGGTTTGCTTACCGAATTGGCAAGATTTTCATATGGTACTTTCAGGCAGAGTGATGTTGGGAAGATCACGAACAGCTTTGAGTCTGCTAGATTTGCTGATTTGAGAGAAGCTCAAATGCCCCAATCTTCTGTGCCATAACCAATTTTCTAAGGATTTACCCAAGTAACATTGTTCTTTGCAACATTTAAATACATACAGATTGCTTGGTGTTCTAGTTCCTTTTATTATTGTTTTTCCTATGTCAAGTTCATGTACCACACATTCTTTTGAACTATAGACAACTTCATTTCCTTGATCACACATTTGACTCACACTTAACAGGTTATGTTTTAATCCATCCACATACATAATATTATTAGCTTTTACCTTTTCTTTTAGAAAAAATAACATTTTCCTTTAACGACAGCAGGAGTATCATTTCCAAAGGTAAAATTATTTTCTCTTTCTAGAGCATTGTATGTGAGGAGTTTATTTCTATCACCTGTCATGTGTTTTGATCATCCGCTATCAATGTACCGTTGATTTTCTTCCCCTTCTGCAAATAAGTCTATGCCATAGTTCTCAACCTGTAAGTCCTTATTTCTCCATATCTTGGAACTTGAAGATATATGCTCTTTTGGCTAAAGTTTGCACCTGCATTCAGATTCTCCATGACCAAAGTTATTGCAATAAGCACTTTCAATTTCATTTTGAAGAGGATAAAAGTTGTTATAAGTATTATTCTTTATTTCAGTCTCATTGCTTTGCTTTCTTGCTTCTCTGGTCATGATTTTTTTGTATGCAACACATTGAACAACTTTATGACCAAAATTATGACATGAGAAACATTGCCCATTAAACAGGAAATTGTTGCGATCATGAAACCTTATATTTGTGTTTACCTGTTGATTGGTATTTCTCTGATTGATATTTTTGTTGTTATTCTTTGTATTAAATTGGTCATGCTTTACCTGTGAAGTATCTTTGCTCTCTTGCTAAGTGGAAAAATGTTGTATGTTGGCTTTATCTACATTTAGATAGCTTGGTGCTGAAGACTAAGAGGATTCTCTGATATATCCAAGACCTGTCTTTATAAGAGGAGAACATTGTACCTTGATAATTTCGTTTAATATTTTAGATCCTTTAGAAAATATAATATTCAAAGTTTTCACTTTATAAATTTCCTTTCTTAGACTCACTATTTCACATTCTAATTTCTCATTATGTTTCTCCTTTTCTACAAGATGATTCTTTAGAGTCTCTATGGAAATTTTGTTTTCTTCCAAACATATTTTGAGCTGATTTATTTCTTCAAGTAAAACATTTTCTTCTAGAGCATCCATAAAGGTATCCTTAGCCTCACTAGAATATTTTTCAAAATCCATGAGAAGTCTAACATCTTGATCAAATTCTCCTTCTTCACTACTTGAAAGTCCATCACTGTCTTCATGAGTATAATAATTTTTTCTATTATAAAATGATTCTTATTTCCTTTTGCAACTTCCTTTCCTTTTTCATGATTTTCTTGATGGGGACACTTTGTAGCATAATGACCAACTCTTCCACAACCAAAACATTTAAAAGGAAGCTTACCTTTGAACCTTCCAATGCCAAGTTGTAATTTCTTTACAAAATTTACCTCATCTTCCTCTAAAAAATACCCTGATCCTTCCTTTTCTTGTACTTCTTTTCGTTTTGCAGCAGCTCTAAAGAAAACTTATTTGACTTTGGATGAACCTCCTTTTCTCATTTCACAAGCAGTCAGAATACCATGAAGTTAAACAATAGTAAGAGTTTGTAGATCCTGCTTCTCTTCAATAGCAGACGCTTTTGACTCGAATTTGGGAGTTGGTGATCTTAAAACCTTTTCTACCAGAGTAGTGTCAATTATGGTTTCACCCAGATTTCTCATATGATTTACAATATCATCTAAATGTAAAAAGAAACTAGCAATGCTTTCCTCATTATGCATCCTGATATTTTCATATTGAATTCTAAGAGTTTGGAGTTTAGCACTTTTTACCTTGGTATCACCTTCATAGCTTAGAATGATTTTGTCCCATATTTCCTTTGTTGTATTCAACTGCATGACTTTGAAAAATTCTGATTCAGTTAGACTTCCCAATAATGCATTGACTACCTTTGCATTGATTTCATAGTTCTTTCTTTCTACTGCATCTGTTGGAAATGATGCTGGATATTGATAACCTCCTTCAACTATAGCCCATACATCTGCTCCAAGAGACTGAAGATAGTATCTTTTCCTTGTCTTCCAGAAGATTAAATTATTTCCGTTGAAGAGAGGAGGCCTGAAAGATGTTATCCCATCTTGATTTCTCATTTTAGCTTATCTTCCTTCTAGCGATTAAGCTTCTTCAGAAGGTCCTGCTCTGATACCAATTGTTGGGAAAAATATTGAGGGGGAGGGGAGTGAATTAGTATTTAGAGCTTCCTGAAAAGATTTTAACCTTTTATTTATAGAATTTCATACGCATCTTTAATGAACCCAACTCGCGTATACACGTGCCTATACTAAAAGAAGATAGCGTATACTAATATAATTTTGCAGATTAGAAAGACTTTTCAGGGACAATATTTAACTCAGTTACCAGTCATGCATCTGTTAGAAAATCAGTAAATATGTGTAGTAACAATAATATAAATCATCACACAAGAGAAACACACATGAACACCAATATTTAAGATGGAAACCCAATTTGGGAGAAAACCACTGGTGTTGTCATCTTTGTCTTCAATATTTATTATATGGAAAATTGTTTACAATATTGTACTAATGCAGACTCATATCAGTACGCATACATCTACCTACAGAAGGCTACAACCTTCTCTCGTTTTCCAGCTGCTACTGGAAGGGTGCTACAACCCTCCCTAATATCTTTTACCAGCCACTACTGGAAGGGAGCTTCAACCCCCTGATTAGAACACTAACTTCTACTAGCAGGAAGCTTCTACTTCCATACTGAAGGCTTCAACCCTCAGAACCACTGCAGACCACGTTTCATCAATTTTCATACTGGATCAAACAACATCAAACAAACTCTTCATAAACATCAAAAACCATAAAATTTACCCAATACTTCAATCAGAATAGTGGGACCACTGTAACCAGAACTTCAAAAATAACCCAGACTTCAGAATAAATATGCAGATACAAACTCAATCTTGAACATTCATCAACTTAAAATGCATATGCTACTTCGCTTCACTGAACCCGCATGTATATGCGCTTTCCTTCACAGCAACCTGTGTATAGCTCTGTGAATAATGTTTTTTAGAATGTTATTTGTCTCAGATCCAGATCTAGGGCTTTCAGTCATATATATCTAGAAATGCAGAACCCTTCAGTAGTTAGTCACCATCAACCATGTTTCTTCTCTGATTGATCATCTTTTTACATAATCAACTTAGTAGCATATACAATATTCAAACAACCTAGATCTACAATAAGACTTCATTGACAGACAACAGACAAATAGCAAGAATAACACAAAAACCTCTGCAATAAGCTTCATAAAAACCTAACTACCATATGCGCCTTTTCTGAAGAAAACTCGCGTATATACATGCTTTTACTGACATGAAATAGCATATAGATCTGTAAATATAAACTTTGCTGAATGAACCAAATCCATAGAACTTACCCAGATTTCTTCACTTGACTTCAACAAACTTGCACCAGGTCATAGATCTAATCATCTCTTCAATGGCTCACATAAGAGCATAGTCATTTCAGATCTAGAGATCCTGAACCATCATTGTATCCATGGGTGCATCATAGATTCAGATCTATCATTTAAAACAGAGTTCATCCCATGCAAATATACCTCAGAGAAAATTATTCAGTAACAACCCTTACTCATGCATCACTTTTCACTATGATCTTCTTCTCCTTATATAGATTTAGCCTTTACCATTACCATGATTCAAAACCACACAACTGCTGATGGTATTCTTGGACGGAGTCAAATAGACAATACAACGCTCAATATTGTGGGCTAATACCATGGTAATGCCCGTTGGTATCATAATTTTAGAGTGCAAAAGACATACGCGACTTGGATCGCTCATATCCGTGTGTATATGCAACTTCTCATCATAAAAACTATGTATATACTAATTCTGGATGTACACGTGGGTTGCCTTCATAAAACTAGCATATACATTGCCTCCATATGCGGGTTGCCTTCATTAAACCTGCATATACATTGAGAAATATTTCCTGTTTCATTTCTCTTGCACTTACTGGAATTCCTTTCTCTGTCACATCTGAACTGACCTGTAGAAACATCATTTTACATCTTTAACACATAGGTTGCTTTTCAAAAGGAAACTCATCAAGTAGGTTTCCATTAAGAACAACTTCATCAAGTAGGTTGCCATCAAGGACAACATATTGCAACATATTGCTAACAAATAATACTAGTGTACTGATTTTTGATCTGTTTTTGAGTGGTGACCTTTGTTTTTTTATCTAAGGAACTTGCCCTGTAAATTCCTACATGGTATCAGAGCTATTTTGAGGGCTACATCCATTGTTGATCCAAATTTGAAGCCTGTTTGACTGAATGCGACTGTTGTTTTCTAGATCTACTATTTCTGAACATTTTCAGGCCTTGAGAACTACTCTCTTATTTCTGGAGTGCCTATTATACTGAGGAACCCCTTTTGTTTCATGCAAAAATGTTTCCAGTTGCCCAATTTATCTCAGTTTAGATCTGGAGGTATAAATTATTTGTTTTGCAGTTATATTTGTTAATAGTTCTAGTTATTTTGGTTCCCTTTGTTTATTTCAGTTTTTAGGTTTTATTTATTTGCCAGATCTATACCCTTTTCTCTATGTATGCTCTTTGCTCTATGTTGTGTGTGATCTCAAAAAATTAGAAATAGGAAGAAGGGATTTTATTTTTTCTACGTATGCTCTTTCCTCGTGTCTTTGTGTGATCTCAGGAAATAAAAAATAGTGGAAAAATAGATAGTTGCTAGTAAGGCTAACCATAAATCTAACGTTTTGTCGTAAGGCTTTCATTTTTTTTTTGGTTGGATTTTGTGTTTTTTGTGCAGGAAAAATGCACGCACATCGAAGGCTAAAAAAAAAAATCCTTCCTCCTTTCAAAAAAATTACAATATCCTTTTACTATCTCACTCGGTGAGAAGCTAGTTTATGAGAATAGAGGTCTTGGGTTCAAGTCTCTTTCTAAAGCTTCTTTTGTAAAAAAAAAATTGTTAAAGGGGAGGGCTTTTTTTTTTAATTTAACTTCATCAACAAATTTCAAACCGTTCCCATAACTACTCGGCATCTACAACTCGTTCATTCAAAAAGGCATAACTTCTTCATCCGAAAGCCGTTTTTCGAGCCGATTTTTTTTAATCAGCCTAATTTTTTGAGATCTTTCCATTGGAGCAATTAGTTTCAACTATTTTCAGCTTCATTTTTTTTTTAAATGGAAAGTGCATGCCCGGTTATTCTTAACAGCACCAATTATTTCCAATGGCTACCTCACATGGTAGATTTACTTAGAAGTAAAGGGATTTATAGAATAGCCACAGGACAAGAAACGAAACCTTCCGATGATGATAAAGTTTCTAAATGGGAAAATAAACAAGATCAAGCATGAGGGTTAACAGGAATTTCCATTTCTCAAGATCTTCGATTTCATATCCTTGAAATTGACACCCCTCATGAAGCCCTGAAAGAGATAAATATTGTTTTTTGCATTTAAAATAAAATAAGGGCCCACTAGCTTGAAAATTAGTTGTTTAATTTGGACCCCAATAATTTCTCCTCTATTGAAGATTTTTTTGTCCAAATTCAAGACCCTTAGAATTCTTTTAGAAGGTTGTAAGGTCAAAAAGGACGATGGTAGCCTCATCTATTCCATTCTTGCTAAGCTTGGCCCTACATACTCTGTATTTGTTTCCACCTTCCATTCCACTAGAGAAGCCATCATTTCTATAGGAACCACCTACAATAACCCCTCTTTTGATGCCTTTTGCGATTCTTTGATAAGAGAACAAGAAAAACTCTTACACCTTGGTCTTATCAATTCTGGAAATGCTTCTAGGAAAGCCTTAACAGCCCAAAAAAAACCATAGCAAAATAATCCCAAGAAGTAGTATCCTAAAATGTATGGTCCTAAATCAAACAAGGGTCCTAAGAAATTTCAACCGTAAACTAAAAAAGAAACTCACCAAAATGATAAGGCAAAGAAAAACAAAGGGAATACGACAGATAGACATTGCAACTTTTGTAATCGTGATGGCCATATAGAGTCCAAATGTTTTAAGAAGATGGAAGCCTTATAAGGAGCAATGAAGAAGCACAACATCATTTTGGAGCACTCTTCACCTTCATCTTCAGGAATGGCACTTGCTACTTGTGGTTTTCAAGCATCAAGATCTGGTTATGCATTAAATGTATCTTCTTCTTCTCATTCTCATGAGTGGCTCATTGATTCTGGAGCTTCTTACCACATGGCCAAAAATAAAGCCATGTTTTCTTCTTTAAATGATTGTAACACCAAACATATTTATGTTGATGATGATAGATCTCTTTGTGTTGTAGGATCTGGAACCATTCAACTAGGTAATGGTCAGTTTAATGATGAACTATGTGTTCCTACCTTGTCATGCAACCTTCTATCTGTTTACGAGATAACTCATTCAAGTGAAGGGAAAATAGTAGAATTCTCAGCTCATGATGTTGTAGTCAGGGACCTAAAATATCCTAGACATATTTTAGCTACTGCCATTGCTCATGATTCCACAAGGTTGTATAAGTTTGACAAATTTGGGTCATCATGTATTCCCTCCATTTTTGTTGCTCATAATGGTGAAGTGATAAAAATTTGGCATGAGAAATTTTGTTACTTAAACTATCGCTCTCTTCAAACTCTATGTAAAGAAAAAATGGTGATAGGTCTTCCTATGGTATCTTGCCGAGATGGTGTTTGCTCCAGATGTGTACTCGGAAAACATCATTGGGATAGTTTCGACAAATGTGCCTCTTGGCACACTTCATCCCCTTTGCAGCTTGTGCACAGTTATTTATGTGGTCCACTTCCTGTTGTTTCTTTCTCTGGTTGCAAGTACTTCTTAACTTTCATTGATGATTTTTCCAGACGCACTTCGGTATACTTCTTAAAAAAATAAAAACTCTTACACCTTGGTCTTATCACTTATGGAAACGCTTCTAAGAAAGCTTTAGCAACCCAACAAAAACCATATCAAAATAATCCCAAGAAGAAGTATCCTAAAAAGTATGGTCCTAAATCAAACAAGGGTCATAAGCAATTTCAGCCGCAAACTCAAAAATCAACTCACCAAAATGATAAGGAAAATAAAAACAAATGGAAGAAGATAGATAGACATTGCAAATTTTGTAACCGTGATAGGCATATAGAGTCCAAATGTTTTAAGAAGATGGAAGCCTTAGAAGCAGAAATGAAGAAGCACAACATCAATTTGGATCACTCTTCACCTTTATCTTCGGGAATGGCACTTTCTGCATGTGGTTGTCAAGTATCAAGATCTGGTTATGCATTAAATGTATCTTCTTCTTCTCATTATCATGAGTGGCTCATTGATTCCGGAGCTTCTTACCACATGGCCAAAAATAAAGCCATGTTTTCTTCTTTAAATGATTGTAACACCAAACATATTTAAGTTGGTGATGACAGATCTCTTAGTGTTGTAGGATCTGGAACCATTCATCTAGGTAATGGTTAGTTTAATGATGTACTATGTGTTCCTACCTTGTCATGCAACCTTCTATCTGTTTATCGGATAACTCATTCAGGTGAAGGGAAAATAGTATAATTCTCACCTCATGATGTTGTAATCAAGGACCTAAAAGATCCTAGACATATTTTAGTTACTGTCATTGCTAATGATTCCACAAGGTTGTATAAGTTTGACTACTTTGGGTCATCATGTCTTCCCTCCATTTTTGTTGTTCATAATGATGAAGTGAGAAAAACTTGGCATGAGTGATTTGGTCACTTAAACTATCTCTCTCTTAAAACTCTATGTAAAGAAAAAATGGTGACAAGTCTTCCTATGGCATCTTTCCGAGATGGTGTTTTCTTCAAATGTGTACTCAAAAAACATCATTGAGATAGTTTCGACAAATATGCCTCTTGGCATGCTTCATCTCCTTTGCAACTTGTGCACCGTGATTTATGTGGTCCACTTCCTTTTGTTTCTTTCTCTGGTTTGAAGTACTTCTTAACTTTCATTGATGATTTTTGAAAACGCACTTGGGTATACTTCTTAAAACTCAAGAGTGAAGTTTTTAACAAGTTCTTGGCCTTTAAGGCCGTTGTTGAGAAACAATATGGACATCAAATTCTTAAGTTAAGATCAGAAAATGGAGGAGAATATGTTAACAACAAATTTATCAACTTTTGCATTGAGCATGGAATTCAATTGCAACATACTATTCCATCTACTCCACAACAAAATGGCATAACTGAATGAAAGAGTCACACCTCAAAATAAATGGCTAATTGTATGCTTCAATGGAAAGGACTTGGTCTCATTTGTTGAGCAGAAGAAATTAATTGTGAAAACTACATAGTAAATCGTACTCCTACTAAGGTTTTAAAGAATATATCTCCAGAAGAATCTCAGAGCTCGATCAAAATAGATGTAAGTCACTTTCATGTTTTTGGAAGTGATGCTTGGGCCCATATTCCAGATGTGAAACATAAAGCCTTAGAAACTAAGAGTGAAAAGTGCATTTTTGTTGGATATTCTGAAGATGTCAAAGGATATAGAATTATTCAACCAAAATACAAAAATATAATCATTAGAAGAGATGTAAAATTTGATGAAAATATATTGGCCTGCGAGTCTAGTTCGGCGGGTGTGCCACCTTTTGCCTATGAGCCTGATTCGACATATGTGCCACCTCTCTCTATCTCTTCTATTTTTGACAACATTCCTTCTAGTTCAGATGATGACAGTGAGGATGACAATCCTCCTCCACCTCTTGAAGATATTCCTTCCGCTCCACAGCTTCCAAGATGGGTCATCTCTACTCGGCATGTAACAGGTTCTCTTGTAGGTGACCCTGCAGATCGATGACGTACACATTCTCAGTTTGAAAGAGCCTCTTCCTTATTGGCTCAAGTTCCCAAAAATATCGATCCAGACAACTTTGAAGAAGCTTCTAGTCATCCAGATTGGGATGAAAATATGAATGAATAATATCATTCCTTATTGGTGAACGATACTTGGGATCTTTTTCATCTTCCAAAAGGAAGAAAACTTGTCAGATGCAGATGTGTTTACAAAACAAATTTTGGAATAGATGGAAAAGTGGATAGACATAAATCTCGTCTTGTTTCTAAAGTATTTTCACAAGTTGATGGAATTGACTATACTGAAACCTTCTCCCCTGTTGCCAAAATGAATTCTATCCACCTTTTTATTTCCCTTGCTGCCTCCTTTAAATGGAAAGTCCATCAGATGGATGTTAAATATGCCTTCTTACATGGAGATTTGCAAGAAAAAATATACATGGAACAACCCCCTGGCTTTATCCAAAACGACTCTAGCCTTGTTTTTTGCCTTAGGAAGTCTCTTTATGGTCTCAAACAAGCTCCTCAGTCTTGGTATTCCAAAATAGATATATTTCTATTAGATAATGGATTGTTTAGGTGTCATTTTGACAACACTGTATACACCAAGAAAGTGGGTAAGTCCTTTACCATCCTTGTTCTTTATGTTGATGATATTATCCTTACTTGTAGTGATCCCAACCATATAAACCATGTGAATTCTAGCCTCAGAAAGAAGCTTGAAATGATAGACTTAGGACACTTTCATTATTTCCTTAGTCTTCAAGCCTTTCAATCCAAAGAAGATATTACCCTCTCTCAATCCAAGTATGCCTATGATCTTCTACACCACTTTCACATGGAAGAATGGAAGCCAGCCCATTCTCCCTTTCAGTCTCGAGTCAAGATTTCAGTCACTTTTACTACCCCTAAAGTTGATGCTACCTTATACCATCAACTTGTTGGTAAACTTCTGTATCTAACCCATATCCGTCCTGACCTCTCTTTTTCCGTTGGTCTTTTTTCTCGGTTTATGCACCAACCTCATGAAATTAACTGGAAAGCAGCTAAAAGAATAATTCGATATATTTGAGGTACAGATCAGTTCAGGATTAGTTACAGTGCAGGAGCATCTCCATAGTTGATTAGTTTCACTGATTCTGATTGGGCTGGTGACCCTGATGATCAAAAGTCTACTACAGGATATGTATTCACTCTTGTTTTAGGACCTATTACATGGTCCTGTAAGAAACAAAGTGCCATCTCTCTTTCTTCAGTAGAAGTATATTATCGTGGTGCAATTGAAGCCATCAAGGAAGCCATGTGGCTTCATCAGATCCTGTCTGAATTTGGTCTTCATTCGAAACATTCAACAACACTTTGGTGTGATAATCAGAGTGCCATTTAGCTATGTAAAGATCCAGTTCAACATCAGCGTATGAAACACATTGAGCTCCACATAAATTTCATCAAAAATATCATTCATGATCGTGTTCTTGAAGTGCAGTATTGTCCAACCAATGATGAAGTAGTCGATATCTTTACAAAGGCTCTCTTAGAAGCGAAGTTTACCAAACTTAGATCCATGATTGGAGTTCAGGAAAGTTATCATTAAGGGGGGATAAGCTCTAATGACTCCTTCCTTCTCCTATTATGTCACCTTTGTAAATCCTTCCATGGACCTATCCCAATTTGTTCTTAAGGGGGGATGTTAGGATATTTTGACACATAGGAAATAGGCTCCTTTTGTGTCACCTTTGTAAATCCTTCAATCCTATCCCAATTTTTCTTAAGGGGGGATGTTAGGATATTCTGACACATAGGAAATAGTTAAGAATAACTTAGTCTAGTGTAGAGTTAGGTAAAGTGTGTTTCTTTACTATGTACATTTGTAACTTATAATCTGATGGTCATGATTTCTATTGATCTGATGGTTCACTCTCCCCTCGATATTAATGACACTTGATCCATGGCTTAACACCCAATCGGTCCATGATCTCTATTTAAAGAGCATGGAGGGTCATTTACCTTGTAACCATTTATGAGAGAAACATATGTAATATTTCTTTTATATTAATAAATTTCCTGAAGTGGCCACATTGGCTCAGGGCGTGGACTATTTCCCTCTTCAAGGGTTTTAACCACGTGATAATACTAGTGTACTAATTTGTGATCTATTTGTGAGTGGTGACCTTTTCTTTTTTATCTAACGAACTTTCAGTGTAAATTCCTAAATTTTTATTATTGAAAAATAAGAGAAAACCCTAAACAACAAAAACCCTAACCCGAGGAGATGTGACACCAAGAGTTTATGGGCATCGTTGGGGTTAGTTGGGCAGCCAACTTCCCAGGGTCTTAACTTGGTCATATGATCTATGTTTGATGCACATGATACCTCGCTAGAAATATCTCTACAAGGACTATAATTTTTGACATGATTTATACGAAATCACCAAACCTTTCATGCCCCAAAAACGTCATTTGGGGATTCAAAATGGCTTCGTAATTTAGGACCCAAAAATCTGACAAAATAATAAACTATTCTATAATTAAGGAAACTGGAAAACTAAAAGAGACAATGGCGAGGGCCCAAGAGGAATAGGCGGGTGGCAACCAATATCCACCTAGATCACCTCAACTTGAATTTCTTGAGCTAACTTAGTCATCATGACTTAGTTAACTAACACAAGTTTTTATGAGATGAAATTACAATTTATTGTCCAATTTATTTAAGGGAAAAATAAATTAGACGCCTCACATTCCTCACCCCTGGTACATTAAAATTCCTTACCAGTGTGGGAACAATTTTTTTTTTCCTTTCTAGTTTCCAATTTCACTATTTCTTGTTGCAAATTTCAACACTCCCTCTCAACAAGAAAGGATTTCAATCTATCCCCATCCGATACCTTTGGAATGTTCTACATGCAACACTTCTCTAGTGTTTTTTGCATCTTCAAATCCTGAAACTAAATAGCCTCTAAAAAACTAAATAAGTATAATGCATCTGTCATCAGAGTCTTCTGACTGCTGCTAGATACTGCAATTGTCTACTAGATTCTTTGTGTTGTTGCTAAAATTTACATATGTGCCCTTTGAACTATTTCCAAATCTGTTCTATGCTCCAGTATATGACATCTGTCACTATGACTTATGTCTTGCTGACATCTGACTGGATCAATCTAACTAATCCTTCCTACTACTGTTGTAATTTGGGCTCCTCATAGCTAGGTTTAATCCATGAGACACGCCATCTCAATGGACCATGCCCAAACTTCTAATCCTTGGATTATGTCTACACATCACCCCACCTTTCACCTATAGGTGTGGATGCATATGCTCCCTCTGCCCATCTGGCTCGAAATTTCCCCCTCATGGAGGTCTTTGCTTGAGTGGATGCTTCCACTCGGTCTCCTCTCTACTTCTCCAATTGTGGCTTCTCCACAACCTTCTAAGACTGCTTCTGAGGTTGCATGTTGAGAGGTAATTTGTGCTCCCTCTGAACCACCAATTCTATAACCTCTTCTTTACTCCTCAAATATTTGCATGCATCTATTAACTCAAGTGCATATAGGTTCTTGACTCGCGCACATTGTAATTTTCCTCTCGTTACAAAATTTTCTAAAAAAGAGTTGATTTTAAATCGACGATATCTCCCTCATCCGAGCTTCGATTTGAATGATTTTTTTTTTTCCATTTGGGTAGTTTTTCACAAGGAATCCAAATATGCTAATTTTTTTTTTGAAAAATTTACACCAAAACCTTCATATATTATCTGCAAAATCACCGCCCAAAAAATTCTTTCTCTGATACCATGTAGAAAATCTAACCTATGAGATTCAATCTGATCTTGTAATGTGCTAAAACAAGATATTGAATCCTTCCTACAATTTGTGGAAACAAAACACGATCGCATAATCACATATAAGTAAGAGAAATAAATTATCACTCACAAAATAGAAGATGTATCTTGGGAAAGAAACTTCTCCAAACCCCTATATCTTTATTGTGTATTAAGTCAAGGAATCATGAAACAATAAAATGCTTAATCTCTCATGAGATTCTCTAGCACTCTTCCAATTGGCTCTCACTGGTCTAGAAAACTCGATCTAGTACTAAGCCAATTCTCAACCTTACTTCAGCCTGCCTTGCTCATGCAATTCCTAGGGAATTAAATCTCTATTAATTAGGAAAATAAGTCTTCCTTGATTCTGCAATCCATCATGGCATCCCAATGGATTTATAATTTCACATGGGAAATTTTCTCTAAATACAACTGATAGTTATATTCCCTTTAACCTCTGTCTCAACTAGGTCTTCCTTGAAACTTTCAAGCATGGAGCTATTTATAGCGAATTATCAGTTATCGGATTGATCAGTCATTGTGAATTAAATATAATTTAATTCACTGGACCTGTTGTAGCACAACCTTACTCAACAAAAAATCTGGAGAAACCTTGAAATATTACTCAAAGAACAGTGGCGTACACAAGCATTGGAGAAGCAAGGTGCAAGGAAGATAACATTTTCTTTAAGAGAGGAAAAGCTGATGTAGAGATGATCAAGCAATCAAGGTTTTACAAACCTCTGATTGACAAAAATTCTACACCTAACACTAATGATCTGGTATAAATTGGTCACTTTGCTTCCATGCCTGCAACCATCTTTACAGACTTTTGAATTTATTAAGCGTGACTTGATGCAAGGTTCCCACATGCCACGAAGAAGCCTTTTGCAGCAATTAAAAAAAATGGACAGTCACCGATCTGAAAATTCTTCAAAAGTCCCCAAGCATTCGATGCAGGCCAAATTAACATCATTGTATGGCATTGAGCATTCTAAGTCAGTTGACACACCCCTCAGGAGACAGTCAGGTTCTGACCAAAGCAATTCGTTTCATGAGCTCAACCGAAAGAGGAAAATACTTTCAAACTGTGCGAACGGCCAGAGAAACATAAATTCCACTTCACCTCTACAAACAGATGATGAAGATAGCGCATATGAAAACAACATAAGAAACGCAGGTAGATAGTGAAACTTTCAAGTAAGGCCAGCCAGTTTTCGATGGCAATATGTGTTCGTTCAGCTGAGGGATGGAGAAGGTTATTTATAGAGATTGTTCGTTCGTTCAATGCATATCGCGCTCACCTTCAAGGTCAAACATCTCAATAGAAGTGTCCAAAATGCTAATTGATGTTGGAGTGATTCAGGACTTGTCCTGTACACTTGAGGATCTAGATTTAGATCATCTTGAGTGTATTAAGATTGCAGCTATGGAACCGGTACAAGGCCATGAAGATGCTCAACGCAAAAGTAGCAGTCTTGGAGCTTTTGGATCCACTATGCATCAATACCAGTACGAAAGAGAGAATGAAATCACCATCAGCAGATGCAGTTTCTCATTCTTAGTAGAGCGCAACAGAGTCTGACCGGATGAAATCTTCCCATGATGCAATGGCGTCTGTCCAAACTGTTGGAAATTTGATAATAGAGTCGGAAGAAATGTTCAATGCGTCAATTGAGATGCCGAAATATGGCTTCAATCTGTGACTATGTTGAGCAGCCCCTTTGTTGAATGACCTCAAATGTCGGCCATAGCGCCGACTTCCATGACTCTTGTTTGTTGCAATGATTCATGTGCCAGGGCTCATCGCGGGATTTTGGATGGATAGCGCACTCTTCTGCACAATGATTCGACAACTCAGTGTCTCTTTCGCCCCGGGCTCACGTGATTGGTGATGGCGTAGACGACAGTCAAGCTGCTATCGGTCCTCCTTTGCGCTCAAACGGTCACGACAAGGATGACTTGATAGTAGCGCGAGCAATGTGGCTCGTGTGTGACTCGGTTCTTAGGGGTGAGGCCAGGGGCCGGGGGATCACGTGATCCACAATTAAACGAGATGATCGACCTCCCGAGACAGCATCGCAGACCATTAACCCCGCATCAACAACCTTCTCGTACGTAAACCTCGCTGGTACAAAGGCTCTCATTAATGCATTTCTCGTGGATTGGCTCTGTCGAAATCCACCCGCAGATAGGTTTAATATTATGTTCTCATTCAAAAATGTGGAGACCGTAAACCCGAAGACATGAATTTAAGGTGTTCGTATGTGGTTCTATCAACTATTGCTCGGCGCGCGTGCTTGTCAAGCTATGGACTGGAAACTCTATCACAGACATCACTGTGCACCAGTGGCAGATTGGGAGCAAACGCATATATATTACAGTTAGATCAACGATGTGGATCATTTGGCCCAGATCCAATGGTCTTACGGGGGCATGAATTAAACGGAGTTTAGGAGAGATGCTACCCCCGTAAGTGGTTTAATTTAAACCACTTTTTCCAGGATCGACGGCTGTGATATATTACGGCACCTCTTGGCCCTTTTCCAGAAACCACTATCCGCACCCCCCGTAGGTAGTTTTGGGTTTTCCAAAACAATGGGTGATTGTGTCGTAAATGCATATGGATGTAGCGGCGGGACCCAAAATGCACTATTCATCCTTTAAGACTTTCGATTATTTTTGGGTTTTATATTATATATTATATATATAATATTAAAACATATATTTTTTAAATTTTAATAATTCCAGCACTTTCAAGAATCAGTTTCAAAACTGATCATAGCAGTTAGGAAGTTATTTCAGAAGGCTGATATAAAAACAGAGATAGGAGGAGGAGTGATGGTTCCAGTTTTCAGATCTCTAGACAGTGATCTTTGTATGGATTTTTCAAATGATTGATAAATGAAAAGAAAACTTCTAGTATTTGTTGATATTGATTCGTCTTCTAGTTTACATAATGTTTTTTTTCAGTCCTTGAATAAAATGAAGTATCGAGGCAGCAGGAGTTAAAACCCTTAATAAGCGCTCCTTCATTTTAACTGTTCTTTTCTTTATTTCTTCTAGAGCTTGAGATGATATATTCTGTACAGCAGCATATTGTTTTGGGCTTTTTCCTTTCATTCTTCTTCTGAACATTTCATTCTATATCAGCAGATAATAGCATTGTGGGATGTTTACAACATTTGATTTTGAACATTCACTGATTGAGCTTCGGAGGTGGATAAACGGGGATCATATTTCTGTGACATATTTATTTTAATGTCTTAAGCACGGATTCCTTTCACAGCCAAGGAATTGTTTTCTTAAGGTACAACATTAATTGGCGCCGTTGTCGGGGATCGAAGAAGCGAAGTTCATTTCCCTGGGTTTTCTTTCTACTTCCTCTAGTTGTTCAGTGAGGAGGAAGTTTTTGGCTGTGTTTACTATCTCCGGAATTCTCATTTTCACAAAGCCAAACGCGAGGTCACATGCCTTGCAGCAGATGGTTTCATAATCCTTTCTTTTTGATGGTGAACAAGATTCAGATTTGAAGATTGGTTGTTTATTATTCACCTGGCGACTCCACGGATGAAAGTTTCATTAGATGAAGAATTTTCCTGGCAAGAAGATGAGAAAGTATCATGGAAGAAACATTTATCAGAATTTCCGTTTTTTAAAGGAGGTTCTATTTTTATTTTTCAGTTTAGTAATCCATTTTCCCATTTATATTAAAAGGATTGTTTCCTGCTTTGTTTTCTCAGAAGACTACAAGGCCCAAAATGTAAATTCATTATTGGAAAAAGATGATTTTGCTTCTGCTTGTATTATAAATCTTGACACGGGTGTATCTCCTAAACATGAAAGGAGGGATGATTGTTATATTACAATCCCGGAAGATAATCAGTCACAGTCTGGGCATAAAGGTCATAATTCATCATCTTTGCATGATAATATTTTGCCTCGTGAGAAATTGACTGCTTTTCAGTTCAAAAATAAAGAAATCTTTAAACCCCTGAAGCTGCCAGCTATTCTCCATCAGTATCCTTCAAAAGGATTCAAGTCCTTGCCAAGTTTCTCCGGGAAGGAGAAGGACATTTCAGCTGAATCACATATTTTGGAATTTGAATATTTTCTAGACAGATTTCAAATCATTTATGAAGACGTAGCTTTAAGGATGTTTTGCCATTCTTTAAAACAGGATGCTCAGCAATGGTTCCAGTATTTGGAAGCAGGTTCAATTAATTCCTGGCAAGATCTTCAAGATATATTCCTTACATATTGGGATGAGAGTAAATCATATGAAGAGCACCTTTTGGAATTATATTCTATCCAAAGGCAAAGCAATGAATCAATTTCTGAGTTTAATATGAGGTTTCAAAAGATTTATTTCAGCACGCCAGAAGAAATTCGACCTCCAGAGGCAGCAGCTATGGTCTATTATTTGAAAGCTCTTTCTATCGCCTTAGCTTTTTATCTCAAAGAGAGAAAGCCTAGTACTCTGAAGCTGATGTTTCTCCATGCGCAAGAAATCAAAGATAATGTGTGGGCTTCTAGAAATTTTTCCTGCAATATAGAAAGTCCAAGTTTTGTCAAAAATAAGAGGGCTTGTGAAGGAAACATTGGAATTTCTTTACAAGAGAATGTAAGTTCAGAGTTGAATACAGTTTTTCAAAAAGTGTCAAAAAGTTCCTGTATTGACAAAGAACAAGAATACAAGTCTTTTGAAGATTCTAGTCAAAACTTAGTTGCAACAGCTGAATTGTATTATGAAAGCATGGAAGATCATTGCAATAATTTTGTGAGTAGTGAGGAAAATAATGCAGTTTCTTAGACCTGTTTGCAAGAAGAGGAAGATTTTAGTTATCAATTGATGTTAAGTGAAGATCATCAGCATTATGGAGAGCAAAACTTGGATGTTTATTTTCAACCTAAATGCTTGCCCACAGGAAATGGCAGCCAAGTTCCTAACACACAGTTCCTGACTGAAAATTCAAACAATGAAGGAAACTGCCATGTTCAAAGAAGTCAACATTCGCAAAATGTTCGAGAAAAGAAGGTAACCAAAGTTTTGTCTCATGATTTCTATGATCCAGTTGCTGAATATATGGCAAATTTCTTCAGTCATCAACAAGCTCTAATGCAAGGGTATGTACAAAGTTCTGTAGATGAAAACTTTTCATGGTACATTCCTGTTTTGATTTTTAAATTTCAGCAGTGCGACAGTATTAAATCTAACAAGCAGATGTTGGATTGGTTCCATTGGAAGGTTGACTTCACTTGACTAAGTTCAACCATGCTTATATGTATAGGAGTTGTATATAAATAAACTCAGAAGTTGAGCATTTCCAGTTGCAGTAGTTCTAATTTATCATTTTCGGTTCAAGAATAAAGGTCTTAGAAGAAGAGAGGTTTCAGAAAAATTCAAAATTTTCAGAGATTTTGGGATTGAGAGAAAGTTCAGTCTGACTCGACTCCATGCCCAATAAAGGCTACTGATCTACAAGTTCTCAGCACTTTGCTACCAAAGTACTGTCCCCAATTGGAGCCAGATGTTCTAGCACAACCTTACTCAGCAAAAAGTCAGGAGAAACCTTGAAATATTACTCAAAGAACAGTGGCGTACACAAGCATTGGAGAAGCAAGGTGCAAGGAAGATAACATTTTCTTTAAGAGAGGAAAAGCTGATGTAGAGATGATCAAGCAATCAAGGTTTTACAAACCTCTGATTGACAAAAATTCTACACCTAACACTAATGATCTAGTATAAATTGGTCACTTTGCTTCCATGCCTGCAACCATCTTTACAGACTTTTGAATTTATTAAGCGTGACTTGATGCAAGGTTCCCACATGCCACGAAGAAGCCTTTTGCAGCAATTAAAAAAAATGGATAGTCACCGATCTGAAAATTCTTCAAAAGTCCCCAAGCATTCGATGCAGGCCAAATTAACATCATTTTATGGCATTGAGCATTCTAAGTCAGCTGACACACCCCTCAGGAGACAGTCAGGTTCTGACCAAAGCAATTCGTTTCATGAGCTCAACCGAAAGAGGACAATACTTTCAAACTGTGCGAATGGCCAGAGAAACATAAATTCCACTTCACCTCTACAAACAGATGCCAAAGATAGCGCATATGAAAACAACATAAGAAATGCAGGTAGATAGTGAAACTTTCAAGTAAGGCCAGCCAGTTTTCGATGGCAATATGTGTTCGTTCAGCTGAGGGATGGAGAAGGTTATTTATAGAGATTGTTCGTTCGTTCAATGCATATCGTGCTCACCTTCAAGGTCAAACATCTCAATAGAAGTGTCCAAAACGCTAATTGATGTTGGAGTGATTCAGGCCTTGTCCTGTACACTTGAGGATCTAGATTTAGATCATCTTGAGTGTATTAAGATTGCAGCTATGGAACCGGTACAAGGCCATGAAGATGCTCAACGCAAAAGTAGCAGTCTTGGAGCTTTTGGATCCACTGTGCATCAATACCAGTATGAAAGAGAGAATGACAGCACCATCAGCAGATGCAGTTGCTCATTCTTAGTAGAGCGCAACAGAGTCTGACCGGATTAAATCTTCCCATGATGCAATGGCATCTGTCCAAACTGTTGGAAATTTGATAATAGAGTCGGAAGAAATGTTCAATGCGTCAATTGAGATGCCGAAATATGGCTTCAATCTGTGACTATGTTGAGCAGCCCCTTTGTTGAATGACCTCAAATGTCGGCCATAGCGCCAACTTCCATGACTCTTGTTTGTTGCAATGATTCATGTGCCAGGGCTCATCGCGGGATTTTGGATGGATAGCGCACTCTTCTGCACAATGATTCGACAACTCAGCGTCTCTTTCGCCCCGGGCTCACGTGATTGGTGATGGCGTAGACGACAGTCAAGCTGCTATCGGTCCTCCTTTGCGCTCAAACGGTCACGACAAGGATGACTTGCGAGTAGCACGAGCAACAGGGGATCGTGGTGGGACCTGTGGTTCTCTAGGGGTGATATTGTGCTGGCAGGGATCACGTGATCCAAGCACCAACAGATGATCGACCTCCAGACAGAATGTTAGAGACCATTAACCTCAGATCAACAACCTTCTCAGAGACACAATCCTACTACAGAGGCTCTCATTAATGCATTTCTCGTGGATTGGTTTGCTGCAAATCCACCAGAGATAGGTTTAATATTATGTTCTCATTCAAAATGTGGGAGACTAGAAACCCGAAGACATGAATTCCGAAGGTGTTCTGCATGTGGTTCTATCAACTATTGCTCGCGTGCTTGTCAAGCTATGGACTGGAAACTCTATCACAGACATCACTGTGCACCAGTGGCAGATTGGGAGCAAACGCATATATATTACAGTTAGATCAACGATGTGGATCATTTGGCCCAGATCCAATGGTCTTACGGGGGCATGAATTAAACGAAGTTTAGGAGAGATGCTACCCCCGTAAGTGGTTTAATTTAAACCACTTTTTCCAGGATCGACGGCTGTGATATATTACGGCACCTCTTGGCCCTTTTCCAGAAACCACTATCCGCACCCCCCGTAGGTAGTTTTGGGTTTTCCAAAAAAATGGGTGATTGTGTCGTAAATGCATATGGCTGTAGCGGCGAGACCCAAAATGCACTATTCATCCTTTAAGACTTTCGATTCTTTTTGGGTTTTATATTATATATTATATATATAATATTAAAACATATATTTTGTAAATTTTAATAATTCCAGCACTTTCAAGAATCAGTTTCAAAACTGATCATAGCAGTTAGGAAGTTATTTCAGAAGGCTGATATAAAAACAGAGATAGGAGGAGGAGTGATGGTTCCGGTTTTCAGATCTCTAGACAGTGATCTTTGTATGTATTTTTCAAATGATTGATAAATTAAAAGCAAACTTCTAGTATTTGTTGATATTGATTCGTCTTCTAGTTTACATAATGTTTTTTTCAGTCCTTGAATAAAATGAAGTATCGAGGCAGCAGGAGTTAAAACCCTTAATAAGCGCTCCTTCATTTTAACTGTTCTTTTCTTTATTTCTTCTAGAGCTTGAGATGATAGATTCTGTACAGCAGCATATTTTTTTGGGATTTTTCCTTTCATTCTTCTTCTAAACATTTCATTCTATATCAGCAGATAATAGCATTGTGGGATGTTTACAGCATTTGATTTTGAACATTCACTGATTGAGCTTCAGAGGTGGATAAACGAGGATCATATTTCTGTGACATATTTATTTTAATGTCTTAAGCACGGATTCCTTTCACAGCCAAGGAATTGTTTTCTTAAGGTACAACAGGACCTCTCACTAGCTCATCACTCAGTTAGAACTATTTAAACTAATTTAAACTCATTTAATTGAGTTAACTAATTCACACTTGCACCCCACTAATGCATCAATTGCAAATTGACCCCAAAAATATTAGAATCCCTCTAGATGCCTCATCTTAGACCCTCAAATTGAATTCCTTTAGCTAAATCAGTCATCATGACTTAGTTAACTACCATAAGTTGTTATGAGATGAAATTAAAATTTATTGTCCAATTTATTTAAGGGAAAAATAAACTAGACACCCCACATTCCTCACTCTTGGTGCATCAAAATTCCTCACCACTGTGGGTGCATTTTTTCTTTTTGTCCTTTTTGGTTTCTTATTTCACTATTTCTTTTCGCAAATTTCAACATTTCAAAATTTGATGTGGCCTTCAAATAAAGACATCATTGAAATCACATGCCCAGATACTCATGAGAAACCTCTCTTAAGCTCGATCTTCAAGAAGAGAACCAACAATATGCCATCCTACTTCCTAGATCAAACCAACCATTAAGGGATGTAACATTCGTGTGAACCCTCAGTACATGATGATCTTGCTCTTGGAGGATGATCATGACCTCCCTTTAGCAACCCTTACTTGACCGTCGTACTCAACCTACTTTAGGACTACATATATCTTCGCGCCCTTTATCAAATGAGCTCCTTCTCACTTGATGTTCTTTCCTTCATCCTAACGTCTCCTTAAATAGTTTTTACTAGACCTCTTAGGAACCCTCTAGAACTTATGGTTTTTATCCACTTAGACCTTAGGAAATATTAATTTTCTTTTAGATTTTAAACCCCATCTTGGGTCCAAAATCCCTTTGCTTGGATTATTTGCCCACAAATCCTTGTGTGACCAAACTCACACAATCCCATCTTAATATGCTTGTGGAGTAACTCCAAAGCTACATAATTCAATAACATAGTCTAGTTGTAGTTTTTACACATCATTTTGTCACTTTCCTTGCAATCCCCATCCCACACATTGGAGGCTCATTTCAGTGGTAAAAAAAAAGTGTCATGCCTTGAAAATACCATAATGGCATCCCTTATCATGAGTCTACCATTCCTTCTGTTGACTATTTCCTAAACAGACCACCAAAAACCCTTGTTTTTTCCTTGGCGTTGGTAGCCAATTATGCCCTAGCGCTGATGAAGTAGATTAACACTGGCCCCCATGCTAGCTGGCACTCTATCTCAGTTAGCCACCCGCGCCAATCTGCTTATGGAAATTTTTTCAAAAATAGAGGCAAATTTTCGATCACCACAACTTCGTGGATGAGTCATGGGGAGTGGTTCGACTGAATAACCACAACCTTCCTCATTTGGCCTCTTGTTTCCACCTTTTTGGGAAACCTCCCAAGTGATAAGGCCTCCCTTCCACTATAATAGGGATCCCAACCTCCTCTTCTCCCTATATAAATATAGCCATCCTCCATTGATGAAGCTAGCTGAACTGAAGATAATATAGCAGAAACGCTGGAGAGATAGAATGGAAGAGTCCCTAATTGAGAAAGCTTAGGCTTGTGCCTTCATCCCATCCAAATTCCCTGAAATTCATCAAGACGTGCTCCAATCGAACCCTACTGAAGGAGGTTGCGACGTCAAGGCTTGGTTATAACTCTTTCTTATATTTAATACATATGTATAACTATTGTTTGGTTCCCATTTTGCGTTGATGTGTTCTATTTGATGCAATATTCTTAACCCTCCTTGACTGGTTAGTAATTATGAATGAGTTTTTTGTTTCATATGTTGCTCTCATTTGTTGATCTTGTGCAGGCATCCAAGCATCACTATGAATGGATCGTGATTTTCCGAGGTAGGAATCAAGAGGCCACCGCTACAACAGCTAAGATGAAAGCATTGGACTCCAGGTAGGTCAATATACTTTTTCTATTTCATTCAGTAATTAGAAACCTACACTCTAGTTTGTCCTATTTTTTCTAGATACACTCTCGGTCTGGGATTAGTGAAATTTTGTCTTTTTGCCCTTGTCAAGTCGACTCTGGTCATCTGTTGGTTTGTCTATATTTTCTGGTCTAGTTTCTTGTTTAGAGTCCTCTTGTTCAGCTCCAGAGTTTCAGGATTGACCTCTTCTCATTGGATTTCTCATTCTCCCATAGATATCCAGCTTGGTGAGTTTTTTAGTTGAACATTCGAACCAATTGGCGCATGTTGCTTGTGTTGCACTAGCGCCAACCCTTGTTTGGCGCATATTACAACATTATAGTCACGTTGAATCCTGTAGGGTTTGTATTGCCTGTCCTTTTGAGTCAATTGTACCTGCCTCTGGGTGGATTTTGATTTACAATTGTTTTGTTGAGACTGTTTTGACTATCATAGGCTTGTTTTTCTCAGTTGTACGTCCATTTACTTATCAGTGTAGTTTATGGCCTTAGGGTTTCTGAGTGTCCTAGCTCACTGAGCCTTCTGATTGGAAGTCGATTCTTTTAATTCTTGTCAGTCACATCTCTTAATCAATTATGTTTAGTGCTTTTTTATCCTTTTAGAGTTTGTTCTGGTTGAATGATCATTTCAAGTTTCGTTTGATTTTTCTTCTTGCTGCTTCAAGCATAGATCACATTGCTTGTCGGGATCGTTTCATATATTTCTCTTTGTTTGGAAGAGCGCATCATTGGTTTGAGTGCATCTTTGTGTTTGTGTTGCTTTCATCGATCATTCATTTTAGCTCTTTGCATTCGCAATCCTCGAACTAGTGCTTGTTTTTTTTTCCGTATTATTAGTGCATTGTGTGTTTCATTTTATTGAAAAATAAAAAAATTGCATTCTTTCGTTTGCATGAAAAAGGAAATTTATTTCGCATAACTAGTGCTTGATTAACCAGGAAATAATTTTTTCAATTTTCGCTTGACTGAATTAGATGCATTAGCAGTTTTCTTTGTTTGATTTCATTTGATTTCTATTGTTTGAAAGATCTCTATCCTTCTCGTAATTAGCATTCATTGAATTGAAAAATGGTGTTCAGTTGCATATAGTTTTCATTTAGGGAATTTGAGATCAACATTTGGTAAGGCCTTGAAATTGAAACTTAATTCAAGATCAACCATAAAATCAATTGAATTAACCTGAGGAAACATTGGAACCTAATGCAAACATTTTAGTGGTCTAGGTTAGAGACGTGTTCCAGTGTCTTAAAACCTAGTAGCTTTCCTTCTCCTTTTGGCTTTAGACAACGCTAGTACGGACTTGTGCTCCCAATACCGTCGAGTATATAAAGGGGGACCCTCATAGGTTTAAATCGTTTATCGAACACAATATTCAGGGAGACTACCTGCATGTACGGAAAGTCCTTGGTCATTACTCTTTCATTTGATCACTAAGGTGTATATGATAGTTCACAGAGACTTGATATACCCTCTTTCTTAGATTACCAGAGTAGTCATTTTGATCTTTTCGTGACTCTTTAAAAAGAGAAGAGATCATCGAGCACTTATCCTTTCACGCTCATTTAAAATTGAAAGTGACTAGAGTCATCCTTTGTTTGTTTCTCGACTCTTAAAAGATGAAACAACAAAGTCTGGTTTCAATGTCGTAAAATAAAATGCCCACGATTACATACCCATTGAGAGTTTGTTACTTTGTTTATTTTGTTTTTCCTTAGATTTTGGTCTTGAAGCCTTCTTTCGGCTATCTCTTTTTCCATTTATATTTTGAAATATAGTCACAGTGGTGGAACTACCAGTTTCATCGTCTTCTTCACTGCCTCCTAGTGGTAGTTCTTTTCCTTACATTTCTTACGAAACCCCTCAGTCCACTAGGTCTGTTGATTTTTTGTAGCTTATTCTCCCGACTATTTTACCTCTTACTTCCCAATCTCCTCCTGAAGAGTCAGTTCAGTTCAATTTGCCTCCTCCAGTTGCTTGGTTCGGTTTTGGGGATGAGGAAGAATTTCCTCCTCTTACGTCGCGATCACCATTTATAACTGCTTCTATACCTCCGAGTCCCCATCGTCTCTTTGAATATCTTATGACCTCTTCAGACATGGAATGTTTAAGTCTTGTTGATAGTGAAGGAATGCCTGTTTCTACAAGTGAATATCAAATTTTCCCTAAAGATATTCCACATTTTTTTGTTCAATATTCTCCACCATCAGTGTAACTTCCACGTGGATATAGGTCCTTGAGTTAGATAATGTATGGTGTTGCCTCCATAGCACAATCTAGCGCATCCACCCCTCCTAGGAGTACGATCCTCCCTTCGTTGGGAATCTCACCTTCGACATTGAGTTCATCAGTCACTGTTACATCTATTCCAGTCCAACCTACCATTTGTGTGGCTTTGTCTATGCTAGTTTTTATGACACAATCGTCAGGATCCTTTCACACCCGAAGGTCTATTTTCCTTAATCCCACATGGCCTGTCAACCAGGGTCTAAGAAAATCACAAACTCATGCTCGGGAGACTGCATCCGTTGATGTAGCTTCGACTTCATCGATGATTCCTAGTGGCCTCACTTTTGAAGAATATCTGTTGGTTGTTCGGTAGCAAAACTCTCAGAGTTCTCAGCAGCCCCAGGTTCCTATCAATCCTCATCACTATGATGCTGTCGATAACCCTGTTTATTCTTTTCCTCCTCTACATCACTACGACGAGTGTAGTAATCTTGTTTATTTTCGTCCTATTGATCCTTATCATACCGTTCCTCATCTTAGACCGACCTTATCGACACAACCGTATGGCTCACAAGGACAACCCTTACAGGGACAACCTTACAGTCCATCAGGCCAGCCTTTACAAGGTCCACCTTTGGTCCTGTTGAGCCCCAAAGATGTCCTTCTCTTTCACCACATTTCACTTCATTTCCTTTGTACCTTATCAATTACAGGATTAAATGATCAATAGGATTTATTAATGTCACTTTAGGAATGTATAAAATGACTGACTTGCTATATTTTTGTGATTTTGTTGTTGTAGTAATTTTTGACTAGACTCAGCTACAGAATGCAGCCATTCTGTAGCCAGTCGCCTATTCCGTAGCTATATTCATGTTCACGCAGGTTCCAGGTGTCACCTCAAGGAAAAACACATATGGTCGAATTCCACAACACTCCCCCATCATTTCTTGCTCTCCATGAATTTTGAGCTAGAATCTACAGGTGATTATGCACGTGGAAGAGATCAAAACTAAGAAGTAGATTCCTACTAGGACAAGGACTGTACATATGTCCTTAAGCACAGTACGAGGCCTCCACCAGAGTCCTAATTTGATTTTAATTTGGAAAGACACTTATCCCTATGTTATCTCAAGGGTAGTTATGTAATTTTATTATAATTATGACTCGGGAGACCGAGAGACAGGGAGCTAGATTTTGTTTTGTTGCTAGATCTCAGAAGACCGTAATACTCTGTTTTTGAAGTATTTTTCCTTTAATGAAAAAAGCACCATTTTATTGCAAGATCTGAGGCAATATTGAGGATATTTGTATGCTAATATGGTGGTAGAGGGCCCCTACTGCCCGAGAAGCTTTATGCATTTGGTTTAGATAAGTAACTTTAGCCTTGTTTCATTCCTAGTTTAAGCAATTTTCTGAACTTTGTGTTTTATACTCACTTGCAATGGATGCTACAGTCAGTCTTATTCTTAAAAATTGTTCCAAAATACCACTAATATTGAATGAGATATAACTGTAGTATTTTAGGAATTAGTTTCATTTTTCTGAACTTTACGTTTTATGCTCATTTACATTGAATGTTACAGCCAAACTTGTTCTTAAAAATTGTTCCAAAATATCACTCATATTGAACGAGATAGGGTTGTAGTATTTCAGAGATTAGTTGCATTTTAGTTCAGTTGTAATACTCCGGAGGTTGATTTCATTTTAAGTTCAACTCTGTCACTGTATTTCAAGCTTGATAATGGCACTCTAGTTCAATTATGTTCACTGTATTTCAAGTTTGATTGATTACATTCTTGTTCAGTTTTGTCTAATGTATTTCAAGTTTCATTAGTTAGTTGAATGCTAGTTCTGTTCTATTAGAATTCAAGGCCTTCATTATTTACAAACTACTCTTGTTATTAACCTCTCCCAACACATCATCATATGGACATGAAATAGTGATATCAGTTCAAGGCCTTGACTGTTCTGCAATCTCTTATAACTTTACAAATAGCCTTTTTCCCAAAACTATTTCAAAAGATTTCTAACTTTCAAATGAGGCTTAGTAGTGACAATTTGAGTTGCAGAATGGATTAATCTCAGTGTCATAAGTTAAGTTAGAGTAGGGCTCCTTACTATGCTACAAATAATATTTTTCAAATGTGTTCCAACAAACTTCTAACCATGGATGAGATTTTTGTAATATTGTAAGTTGTTGTTTATTTAGGAGAACCTCATTGCATTAAACTTATCCTTTTCTCAAGCTATTCCAACATATTTCTAATGAATGAATTGGAATAATTTCATGTCATGAGTTATTGAGTTCATGTTATGAGTCATTATCAAGCTTTGCATTCTCTGTTCTTAAGAGCCATACATAGTTTAGAATAGGTTTTGCTCTGTTTTAAGTGTAACCAACAACTTCTCTTTACCAACACTTAGTTCTTTTCCTTTTTAACACAAACCACAAAACCAAAAACATCAGAAAAACACTAAACACAACGTAGTGAGAAGAAGATACGTAGGCACATATAGTGCACCTCACTTCAGCAGTTTACTAGCCCTGGTTGACAATTTATGACATCAATTTAGGAACACTAAGTTGAGAAAAAATTTTGGCGCCGTTGTCGGGGAAGTGAAAACTAGGTATTTTTGTTTCTTACCTCCCAAAAACAATGACATGCGTAGAGAAAGAGACTCAAGGGGTAGATTCATAAGAAGCAGAAGCTTGATTCCTAGAACACCACTTGTTTCACCAAGACCAAGAACCAGCACACCTCCAACTCAAACCCACATTCCATCCTTTACTGATCCTAGACTTCCAGAGGACTTAAGATCAGATATTCCATTAGAAAGACCTTCCACTTCATCTACTGAACCTGTCTTAGAAGAAGATCCAAGGACCCCTGCTAGAGACACAAACTTTTCCACTTCTGTAGGAGAATCAACTATGGTAGAAGAAGGAGGAGGAGGAGTCTTTAATGACGAACACACACTATTTGGAGGCGGTAGAGGTAGAGGTAGAGGAGAAGGAGGTAGAGGTGCAGAAGGAGGAAGAGGAAGAGGAGAAGGAGGTAGAGGTGTAGAAGGAGAAGGAGGCAAAGGTAGAGGTAGAAGAGGAATGGGAAGCTCTTTTGGGTTTCCTATAGTGGATGAAGAAACCAATACAACTATGAAAACAATTTCACCCTCTGTCCTCCCAAAATTTTATGGACTCAAAACTAAAGATCCTGAAACCTTCCTATTTTAATTTGAAGTCCTATGTAGAACCTATGACTACTTACAAGATGCTCAAAAACTTAAACTATTCCCTTCAACATTGAAAGGAGCAGCATTAAAATGGTTCATGAGTTTAATCAACAGTTCTATTAGGACATGGGAAGACATGAAACATGCATTTATAGAGAGGTATTTGGATTACTGTATGCCAGTCAACCATAAGCAGGAAGTGTTTAAAATTCTACAAAAAGAAGATGAAAATCTAGAAGATTTGTTGGAGAGATTTAACTACAACATAAAAAGAGCAAAAATGGAAAACTTAGACCAAGACACCTTGAAAGCTCTCTTGTTGAAGAAAATTAGGGATGAATGGTTATATATCCTTAACATGATGGGAAAAGGGGATGTATCTCAGCTTACATTACCTGAAATAGCTGAATTATGTATCAACCTTTCAAGAGGGAAATCTAAAACTGTAAAAGGACCAAGAGACCCTGCTCTTGCAAGGGCAAGTAAGCCTGCTTCTGGGACAGTAAGAAAGGCAGAAATAGGACATATGCTTGATGAATTTAAATCTGATATTTTAGGGAGTCTTAGTGAACAAATAGACACCCTTAAGTTACAGAACAAGCAAAAAACGGAATCTGATGCCTTAGCAATCTTTTGTCCCAAATGTAGAAAGAAGCATGCCCTGAGAGAGTGCCCTTTGGATGCAAAAGTTATAAAGACTTGTGTAATTTGTTCAGAGAAACATGAGACCAAGAGTTTTCCTTCACTTCCTGGTCTTAAAGCTATCTTTCAAGAATAAATCCCTACAAATTCCACAAAATCTCTCAATTTTGTCTCTAGAAGGCCTTGGCAAGGACCTCAAACATAAGGATTCCATGATCAGATGTATAATCAACCCCCACCAAATTGGAATTCTTGGCAGCAACCTTGGCCCCAATTTCAAAATCAATCAAAAACTTGGGCACAAGGAGTACAAAATCCTTATGGAAGATACTCTCAGTGCTACCAATATCCACCATCCTATCCACCATATCCACATTTCCCTCCTCAAAAAAATCCTCAACAGAATCATCAAAATCCACAACATCAAAACCAACCACTTCCATTACCATTTCCTCAGAAAAAAAATCAGTTTCCTGCTCAACCCATACCAAAATCCAACAATAAAAATCCTCAGAACACATACATGATAGAAGGCCAACAGTTTCCAACTTATTTGAATACTCCTTTAGACCTTAGTGATGTTCAACTTAGGTCTGGAAGAATACTTGAAAAGAGGAAACCTTCTGTAATCATACAAGAGCAAGACAATTATGAGTAAGATTCTCTACGGATGAATAAAAGTCTTGAAGAGAATACACCTTTCCAAGACCCAAACATTGAAAAAAAAAGAAAAAGGAACCAATAATTTCAACTCCTATATTAGAGCAGCCATCAACATCCACTTCTACACCTCCCTTTCCAGAAAGATTACAAATTGATAGGGGTGTAGAAAAACAAATTATGGTGCCTAATTATGATTTCCTAGATGAGCTGAGAAATGTTTTTATTAAGATCCCATTATTGCAAGCTATCAAGGAAATTTCAATCTTAACAAAGACAATAAAGGAGTTGAGCATAAAGAAAACAGGAAAAAGAATAAGAGAGACAAAGAAAATTAAACTGGCAAGAAAAATACCATATATCATGATGGGTAAGATTGCCATTCCAAAGTATCTAGACCCAGGAAATCCAGTTGTTAAAATACACATCAATGGAACTGAGATCCAAAACACACTTATTGATTTAGGAGCAGCAATCAATATCATGAGTAGACAAATCATGGATAAACTAAAGCTTCCTAATCTTTTTTTTACACCCACATTATTACAATAAGCAGACAGATCTCAGAATGAACCCGATGGGGTAACAGAAGACATCCTGTGTTGTCCCCTAGATTCTTTATATCTCTGTGTGGATTTTATGATCCTAACTCCAAGAATAATTCAGGAGGGCATTTTGTTATATTAGGAAGACCTTAAGAAGCACAAATAATGTCATATTAGTTGTATATCCGTGATATGTACATCTTCCGGGCGGCAGTTCAACCAAGAAATTTACCTTGTATCCTCCAAAGAAAATAATTTATTATGATTAGATGACATATTTCACGATAGAGGCCTCCTCAGACTTGAGTGTCCCTCTTTCACAATTGGAGATTAGTGAAGACAGTTCTATTCTGTAATGACCAGAAAATTTCGTGAATCCTCTTCGGAATACAAACATGAAAAAATTTCAAGAAGAATCCAACATTGAGTTTTTATCATCAAGACAGATGTCTCTTTACTCCATGGATAAATTTGGCAGCTCTACAATTGAGATATTTCTAGGAAAAAATTTAAACATAAACAAGAACCTAGAGAAATCTCAACAAGAAGAGCTAGTCAAGATATTACAGAGACATTCTTCTGCATATGCATGGGAGTACACTGATATGAAAGGGATAAGCCCCAAGACTTGCACTCATCACATCTACATAGAGGAAAATTTTAAACCAATTAGACAACCTCAAAGACGGATGAATCCAAATCTTAGGGAAATTGTTAAAGAAGAATTATAGAAATTGTTAAATGTCAACTTTATCTATCCCATTTCAGATAGTCAGTGGGTTTCTCCTTTGGTAATTGTGCCAAAGAAAAATGGTAAATGGAGGGTATGTATTGACTACCGGGAATTAAACAAAGCTACTCTTAAAGATCATTTTCCCTTACCTTTCATAGATCAGGTGTTAGATACATTAGTTGGAAAAAAGTACTTTTCATTTCTAGATGGGTTTAGTGGTTATAACCAAATTCAAGTAGCACTGGAAGATCAAGACAAAACCACATTTACCTGTCTTTGGGGTACCTATTCTTACCGAGTATTGCCATTTGGATTATGCAATGCACCTGCAACATTTCAAAGGGCAGTACTAGGAATATTTTCAGATCTAATACATGATTGTGTAGAGGTATATATGGATGATTTCACAGTTTATGGAAATACATTTGAAGAAGCCTTAGAAAACTTGGAAAATTTTTTAAAGAGATGTAAAGAAGCAAATATTTCACTAAGTCATGAGAAGTGTTTTATGATGTTTACTGAAGGAATTGTTTTGGGACATCACATTTCAGGGGATGGGATTAGAGTTGATGAGTCAAAAGTTGAATTCATCTCTAACTTATCTATTCCAAGTTGTCAAAAAGATGTTAGGATTTTTCTAGGATTTACAGGATATTATCGGAGGTTTATAGAAAACTTCACCAAGATAGCATCTCCACTCTTCAAATTACTTACCAAAGATTGTGAATTCAAATGGAATTCTGATTGCCAGTTAGCCTTTGAAACCCTGAAAACTAAAATTTCTGAAGCACCTATTTTAAGGGGACCTAACTGGAAGTTACCTTTTCATATCTCAACAGATGCCTCCGATACAGCTCTAGGAGCAATATTGGGACAAAAAGACCTGATTCCTTATGCCATCTACTATACTAGTAAAAATTTGACTCTTGCAGAGTTAAACTATACTGTAACTGAAAAAGAGTTTTTAGCTGTTGTTCATGCCATAAACAAATTCAGACACTATATAACAGGCTATGAAACTTTTGTTCACACAGATCATTCTGCAATTAGATACTTAATGAACAAATCAATTACTAATGGCATAGTCATAAGATGGTTATTGCTTTTACAAGAATTCAACATTACCATTCTAGATAGGCCTGGAAAACAAAACACAGTAGCTGATTTCCTATCTAGACTCCAAAACATCCAAGACAATACCCCAGTTGAAGATCAATTTCCTAATGAATATCTTTTTGCAATTTCTACTCAAACTCCTTGGTTTGCTGACATTGCTAATTATTTAGTTTCAGGGAAATTTCCTTCAATAATGAATGCAAGAGATAAAAGAAAGATCATTTATGACAGTGCAAAATATTCATGGGTTGCTAATGAGTTATAAAAAACAGGTCCAAACTTTATCATTATGAGATGTGTTCGAGAAGATGAGATGCCTTAGATTCTCAAGGCATGTCATGATGAACCTTGTGGTGGAAACTTTGTTGATAAAAGGACAACTTATAAGATCCTTCATTTGGGATATTATTGGCCATCCCTTTTTAAGGATGCTAAAGAGTATGTCAAAAGGTGTGACAGTTGCCAAAGGGTAGGGAAACCTTCTCCTTCAGGTGAGATGCCATTGTAGCCTCAGGTACATATTGAACCTTTTCAAAAATGGGCTTTAGATTTTGTAGGACCTATTAGTCCTCCATCAAGAAAAAATAAATATATATTAGTTTGCACTGATTATGTTACCAAATGGGTAGAGGCCAAGCCATTACTTTCTGCTACTGAAGCATCTGTAGTTAATTTTCTTTTTGAGGATATTTTTACTCGTTTTGGTGTCCTAAGGGAAATTGTTACAGATCAAGGAGCTCAATTCACATCAAGGCTAGTGGAACAAATGATGGAGAGGTACAAAATCAGACACATAAAATCTACTCCCTATCATCCACAAGCAAATGGTCAAGTGGAATCTACTAATAAGGTTATTGAAGGAATCCTAACAAAGACTGTCCATTTACATAGAAAAGATTGGGTAGATAGGCTTCCTGAAGCCTTGTGGGCCTATAGAACTACATGGAGAAGCACAACAAACCATACTCCTTATGAACTTGTTTATGGAAAGCAAGTTTTGTTTCCCATAGAGTTCCAGATTCAAACTTTCAAAATGGCAGTTCAGCTAGGACTTGATCTAACAGAGGCACAAAAGCACAGATTGGAGCAAATTAATGAATTGGATGAGATCAGACAAGATGCAGTTCAGAAAACAAGTATAGTCCAACAGCAAAGGACTAGATGGCATGATAAGTACATCAAGGAAAAGAAGTTCAAAGAAGGTGACTGGGCTCTCTTGTTTGATTCAAAGTTCAAAGATTTTCAAGGTAAATTCCAAACACATTGGCTTGGGCCATATGAAATTATGAATTTTTTTGACAATGGAGCAATAAAAATCAGGACAATAGATGAAGAGAAGGTCACTTTTCTTGTAAATGGTCATAGATTGAAGCTGTATCATAAGCCACTTTCAAGAGAAGAATTTGTCAAGAGATTCCAGGAAAACAATGATGTGAAGTTAATGAAGAAGAATTTTTCTTCTTCATCAAATTAATTGAATTTTCTAAAGTCAGATATTTGAAAAATAATAATAATAATAATAATAATAATAAAGCATAAACATGAAAACTAATATTTGATTAGCATGTTTATACAAAAAATATAGAGTGAAAATCAGAATCTTTCTGACACTTTAGCTTTTCAAATTTGTTCTTTTTCTGCAAGCACCTATCATAAAATCATAAGTGTTCACATTCCACTTATGATCCATTTCACTCCATTCATTCATATCTTATTCATTTCATTAATCCATACTTCATTCATTTCATTCCATGGTCCACCTCATTTCCATCTCAGATCTTTAAATTTGATCTTTTTCTGCAATTTGAATAATAAAAATCATAAGTTGCAGGCCACTTTTCATATTTCACTCCACTTTACATTTATGATCCATTTCATTCCATTACATTCCACTTCACTCATACTCTATTACACCATATTTCATGATCCATTTCATACAACATTCCATTCATGCTTCAAACCATTTCATTTCATGTTTCAAAGCTTCTACAGGTATCTTCTGTAGCTAGACATTCTGCAGCCAGTCAGACATTCTGCAGCCAGCCAGACATTCTGCAGCCAGAGATCCTGAAGGCAATTATCCAGTAATCACTTGATCAGCAGAAAATTGATCCTGCACTGACAACAAGAAAAATCAAAGGGATTATGAAGACTGAAGAATCAATGATTTTCAAAGGAGGACAGAGCATGTTAAAGCCACAAAAATTAAAGGAAAGGCAAAGGTAAAGTTATGAAATTATTATAATGACAGATTATGAAATTTTTAGTATAGTTAAGTCATGTATTATTCAAAAAGTTATTTTGGTTAGTTGTGTTGATCATGCCTATTAAACCTATCATAAAAACTTTGGACAAAATCCCTTCCATCTTGCCATATCTAATCATCATTTAAAACTTAACGGTTAAGTACTGAAGTGACCTATTTGGTCACGTCACTAGCCCGAAGCACTTAGTGATTATTTTGAAATTAACACGAGAATTTTCCGCGGTCTTTTCTTCCATGATGATCCTCAAACTCATTAATTCGTGTGAATCACTCGCACCATATTTCACTCATTCTACAACTTCTTCTTGTCATCCTTCCGTAGCTAATTCCTATTGCATAAACAGAGAAGGCACCTCTGGGGTAAAAACAACTCTCTAACAGTAATTTTCACCATGAAATAGAAGAACAGTAAATTGAAGATTAATAAAGAAAGCTATGGGTTTCATAGTAAGGTCCGAACCAGTCGGAACCAAATTCTTAGAGGGTTACCCATAGATTATAGAAATTCTTCAGCAGGCTGGGTGGTTACCGTTTTTGGAAAAATTCAATGGTTTCCATAAAGAGGTAACTAAGACATTTGCACGGTCCTTCAATGGAGTGGAAGTTGAATTAGGAGATGTCAAGTTCACTATTACATAATCCTTCATTGCAGAGGCAGCAGTAGTACCAAGGCAAGGTGAACGATGGTTTAAAAATAAGGAATTTCACAATGAGACATGGAGGCAAATGCTTAAGACATCAGGTATGGATGTTTCAATTTTTAGGAAGGGCATTCCTAGCTCAGCACTGAAGAATAAATGGAGGAATTTTTTGCTTAATTTGCAAAATTTATAACTTGTGAGGGAAGGTTTGGTACCCTATATGTCTATCATATTCGGCTAATGATGCATTTCTTAGATGAAGAAATCAATTTGCCCTTTTTCTTACTTCATAGCTTAAAGAGAATGGCCTCTAATGTTCAAAAGAGGGTTCAATTCTTGGAAACCACTTTGTACCACCATGGCCTAGTTAAAATCTTAGTTGAACATCATTTGAGAAAGGTGGGAGAAAATTGGGATGAGTTCCTAGTGAGGAATCACTTTGAAGAGCCCAAGGAATCTCCACCTGAAGGCAAACTTACAAGAAGAAGTAGGAGAGGGAAAATTTCCAAATCTGTTGAAACTAAAACTGGTAAGTCCATACAAGAGGACAGTGAGGAAATGATTTTTGAGAAATTGGCTGAAATTAAGAAAAAACTTAGAAAAGAGAAAATAATAAGAAAGGATGCCAAAGAGAGAGGAGAAGGACCATCTAAACCAAGACGGAGCCACAGGCTTAAAGGTATATTGAAGAAAACAGAGGTTAGACAAACAGGAATCATAAACATTGAGGATGAAGAAACACCAACTGCTAGTTCACCTGAGTATTAGTATGAAGAGGACCTTGATGAAGAAACTCCAGAGATAGAACCAACACAACAACAAATCTACAATTATGTTGAAGCATTAGAGAAGAGAGCCTCAGAAAGTAGAGAAAAAACTCCTAGCCCACCAGAATCTGCAATTGATGTACTAAGAAGAGACAAATATGAGTTAGAAGTACTCAATAGGCACATAAAGAATGAAAATGACATTTTAAAGGAGCAGGTTAAATGAAAAGAGATATGAATACAACTCTCTCTCTAAAAATGGATAAATTGTACAAGACTAATGAGAAATTGAAGAAGAAAAACAAAAAGTTGAGCAGGGCACTCATAAATTTGAGATTCAAGTTGGTCATAAGGAAGCCTAGGAGGCCATTAAGCATCAGAAAAATCAGAAGAAGGAGGTTAGATGTCCTAGCAGAGGTCTCAGAGTACATGAATTAATTGCATGAGGACATGCAAAAGCCTTGCAGTGGGGGTATGTTGAGCCCCAAATATGTCATTCTCTTTCACCACATTTCACTTCATTTCCTTTGTCCCTTATCAATTACAGGCTTAAATGATCAATAGGATTGATTAAAGTCACTTTAGGAATGTATACAATGACTGACTTGCTATATTTTCATGATTTTGTTGTTGTAGTAATTTTTTACTAGACTCGGCTATAGAATGCAGCCATTCTGTAGCCAGTCGCCTATTCCGCTGCTATCTTCATGTTCACGCATGTTCCAGGTGTCACCTAAAGGAAAAATGCATATGGTCGAATTCCGCAACACTCCCCCATCATTTCTTTCTCTCCACGAAGTCTGAGCTAGAATCTACAGGTGGCTATGCACGTGGAAGAGATCAAAACTAAGAAGCAGATTCCTACTAGGACAAGGACTGTACAGATGTCCTTAAGCACAGTACGAGGCCTCCACCAGAGTCCTAATTTGATTTTAATTTGGAAAGACACTTATCCCTATGTTCTCTCAAGGGCAGTTATGTAATTTTATTATAATTATGACTTGGGATACCGAGAGACAGGGAGCTAGATTTTGTTTTGTTGCTAGATCTCAGAAGACCGTAATACTATGTTTTTGAAGTATTTTTCCTTTAATGAAAGAAGCACCATTTTATTGCAAGATCTGAGGCAATCTTGAGGAGATTTGTATGCTAATCCGGTGGTAGAGGGCCCCTACTACCCGAGAAGCTTTATGCATTTGGTTTAGATAAGTAACTTTAGCCTTGTTTCATTCCTAGTTTAAGAAATTTTCTAAACTTTTTGTTTTATACTCACTTGTAGTGGATGCTACATTCAGTCTTATTCTTACAAATTGTTCCAAAATATCACTAATATTGAATGAGATATAACTGTAGTATTTTAGGAATTAGTTTCATTTTTCTGAACTTTACGTTTTATGCTCATTTACATTGAATGTTACAGCCAAACTTGTTCTTACAAATTGTTCCAAAATATCACTCATATTGAACGAGATAGGGTTGTAGTATTTCAGAGATTAGTTGCATTTTAGTTCAGTTGTAATACTCCGGAGGTTGATTGCATTTTAAGTTCAGCTCTGTCACTGTATTTCAAGCTTGATAATGGCACTCTAGTTCAATTCTGTTCACTGTATTTCAAGTTTGATTGATTGCATTCTTGTTCAGTTTTGTCTAATGTATTTCAAGTTTCATTAGTTAGTTGAATGCTAGTTCTGTTCTATTAGACTTCAAGGCCTTCATTATTTACAAACTACTCTTGTTATTAACCTCTGCCAGCACATCATCATATGGACAGGAATTAGTGATATCAGTTCAAGGCCTTGACTGTTCTGCAATCTCTTATAACTTTACAAATAGCCTTTTTCCCAAAACTATTTCAAAAGATTTCTAACTTTCGAATGAGGCTTAGTAGTGACAATTTGAGTTGTAGAATGGACTAATCTCAGTGTCATAAGTTAAGTTAGAGTAGGGCTCCTTACTGTGCTACAAATAATCTTTTCCAAATGTGTTCCAACAAACTTCTAACCATGGATGAGATTTTTGTAATATTGTAAGTTGTTGTTTACTTAAGAGAACCTCATTGCATTAAAATTATCCTTTTCTCAAGCTATTCCAACATATTTCTAATGAATGAATTGGAATAAGTTCATGTCATGAGTTATTGAGTTCATGTTATGAGTCATTATCAAGCTTTTCATTCTCTGTTCTTTAGTGCCATACATAGTTTAGAATAGGTTTTTCTCTGTTTTAAGTGTAACCAACAACTTCTCTTTACCAAAACTTAGTTATTTTCCTTTTTAACACAAAACCAAAAAACCAAAAACATCAAAAAAACAATAAACACAACGTAGTGAGAAGCAGATACCTAGGCACATATAGTGCACATCACTTCAGTAGTTTACTAGCCTTGGTTGACAATTTATGACATCAATTTAAGAACAGTAAGTTGAGCAGACAAGTCCAACAAGGACAATCCTCTGGTCCTTTTGTTCAACCTCAGTATCAGCCACGAGCATCTTCTATTCCTCGGGGTCAAATGTATTTGTCATAGGGACAACCTCTTTGACAACAACACCCATACATTCAGTATGGAAAAACCTTTGTGGAACAAGGACAACCCTCCAGTCCTGCTCGAGGTCAACCTGGTCCATATTTTCCATTGGGCCAACCTCTTCCACAGGGACAACCTGGTGGTCTTCATTATCCAGTTCAACCCATTCTGCAAGCACAACCTATTCAACCAGCTCAACAGCTGGTTCAACCTGTTCAAGAGTCAATTCAATCTATTCAACAACCTGTTCAACCCGTTTAACAGCCGGTTCAACCAATTTATCCGTTTCAGTAGAGTCTACCACTTCAACAGCCCACTCAACCTGCTTAGTAAGGTCCACCTGCTCAACCCCAAGGTGCTTATTACCCCCAAGGTCAATATCAACCGGTATATAGTGCACCTCAAGGTTTTTCTTTTCACCCTGAAAATCCATCTCAGTTGGTGTATAATCAGCCTCAAGGCCATGCTTACATTCTGCAACAGAAACCATACATTGCTATGCAAGGACCTCAATGGTATGCTCAGAATTATTATCCTGGCCCTCAACCACAATACCAACAGAATTATCTGGCTTATAACCCTTATGGTCAGAATCCTCCGAGACAAAAAATATGGGGACAAAATTTCTCGTAGGCTGGGTGGAATGTTAACATGAGTCCTTATCAAAGACCTCCAATGCCTTTTAATCCTCAATTACCATTTATTGCTACATTGGAACTGCCTGATGTGTCAAAGTTAACGAACAATCTTATTCTTCATAACCTGTATTGGCCTTCGGTTCCAACTAAGATTCTTGGTGATTGTCCTAAATTTGAGGGTAAGTCCAGAGAAGACCCCCAAGCACATGTTATGACTTACCACTTGTGGTGTTCCTCTAACTCTTGGGTTGATGATTCCATTCGACTCTGCCTTTTCCAAAAAACACTTACTAGTGCCACTGCCAAGTGGTACAGTGAGTTATATTGTGGCATCTTTCAAGATTTCAACTCTCTTTCCATCACATTCCTTACTCATTTCCAGTTACTGGTTCGTTATGAGACCAGGACACATCTCCTGACATCCTTGAAACAATATCGAGCTACCCATATCTTAGATCATATTCATGAATGGATACGTCATCGTCGCTTGATTAAGTTTGATATTCCTGATCAGCTTCTAATTGATTGGTTCACTACCTCCTTTGTCAATCATATCGATAAAGACATAGATATGGGGGCATGTGTAACCGAGGAACAAGCCATTGCCCATGCCCAGTACCTTGATCTTGTGTACTCTCAATCTGGCACGTTGTATGATAGTTTTCCTAATGCCCTGCAACCTGGAACTTCTAAAGCATTAGCAACCCCATATGTTGACGGTATTATTGGTTCTGTGTCTCAGACTTCTCGTAAGTCTTCTCCTTCAAATCCTGGGAAGAAAAATTCCACTTATTCCAATGATGTTGCTTCTCAGCCCACCCTGAATCCTGGTAAAACCGCGAAATTCAATATTGTTCAGGCCAATCCGGTAGATAAAACTTCCAAAGGGAAAAATAAGGGTAAGGGAAAGGCCAAAGTCAATACCCTGAAACTAGATTCGTCCAAATCTCATGCTGATGATGGTTCACAATGCAAGCTGAAGTACCATTGTTTGATTTGTGATGAAGAGCACTACACGAAGGACTATCCTCGATGGGACGAAGTAAGTAGATTTCTCAAAGGCACCCATGGAACTACAGCTATTCTTAAAGAACCTTTTCCATCTCAGCAAACCTAGATGGTAGAGAGACCTCAATCCTCTGCCCCTTTTGGCTCTCAAGTGTTCATGATGAACAATTCTGCGCCCGTTTATATTGCCACTCGATCAAAAGATTATAATAATTTGCATCAGGTAGCGGGGAAAGAGATCGCTGATGGTCCTCCTCCTCCACCTGTTTCTAGCTCTCTTCAAATTGAAAGGCCCAGTACTGAGCCCATTGTACAGCCACCTTATAAAGGTGTACTCCACAAGTCTTCTTACAATACCAATGCATGTGTCGCCCAACATTACAGTATTGTTGAGGATTTGGCTTAGGTTCCCTCTACAATGTCTACTCTAGAAGTACTTCATAGTTGTCTGTCTCAACAGAAAGCTTTGTTATCTGCGATTGGTGGGTTTAATCTTGTTGATACTAGCCTTCTTTCTTTCGATTTAGAGAATTTCGCTCCATGACTACCACATCAAATTGCGCTCATTCTAGAGGTTGTCATTAATGGTCTCGATATTCATCGAGAAGTTGTGGACGAGGGTGCGTCCACGTGCATCATGTCATCTTCTTGCTGGAAAGCCATTGGTTCTCCAGCTTTGAATTCATCACCAAATGCCTTGGAAGAATTTGATGAAAGAGAATAAAAACCCTTAGGTGTTCTCACTAGTTTACGGATTACTTTGAAAGGGAAGATAGTCAATGTCGAGGTAGGAGTAGTTGACACCAAACTCAATTACAATATTCTTCTCTGTCGCAGTTGGAATCATGCCATGTTATGCATTCCATCCACTCTCTTTTGTGTCCTAAAATTTCCACACGAAGGAAAGATTGTTACTATTGATTAATTTTCATTCTTCACTTCTTCTTCTGAGAACAATATTCCATACGTGGATAAGATCCCTACTCCCTACGAGAGCATTGGGTTGGTATTTTCAAATATCCTACCCTCATGGGTATTTTTCCTCTTCCTCCACCCAACACTGTTCAGATCAATATGATGTCTCGATCTGATGACCCCTGGATCATCCCTTCACCTGAACAGGTTGATTCTTTTGGAGATTCGATGCCTTTAATTCCGATTGAGATTGATTATTGTGAACTTCTTGCGACTTCGAATCCTCCACCTTTTGATCATGCTCCTTTGAGCATGTCTCTCGATGCTTATTATCAATCCCCCTAGCTTAGTGATTCGGATTCATCTGATCCCTTACGAGAGATATTTCCTTCTAATGAAGCCATCGTGGAAACTATGTTTCTTAAGGATTTACCATGGGATGATGGTCATCATCGTTCCTCATTTATGCCTAGCCTCGGGGCCATGTCTATGTGTCTTGAGAGGTTTGCATCTCAGGTTCCTTCTCCTCTGCTTCAAACACCTATTCTAACACATGAAGTCTTTATGGAAGGTAACTTGAGTAACATTACACAAACAATGCCTATTGACATTTCCGTCAAACCAAGAATTGTCGAGAACATCCATCTTGGAGTCACATGTTCTTTCGATGAAGTTCAGGTTTATACTAGTATTTTCCATGAGTTTCGCAACGTCTTTTCATCGTCTTATGAAGAAATTCCTGGCATCGATCCTAGTATAGTAGTGCATGAGATTCATACCTACCCTGGTTCGAAGCTTGTTCGTTAGAGCCTTCATCCTGTGCACCCTTGAAAGGCTGCCGCTATTAAAAGTGAAGTTGAAAAACTTCTCAACGCTGGTTTCATCTACCTGATTCCCTTGATAGAATTGGAGTCTAACATCATTCCTGTAGATAAGAAACAGGGGACTATTCGTGTCTGTTTTTATTACCATGATATCAATCGGGCATGTCCTAAGGATAATTATCCTACTCCATTTATCAATCAGATCATTGATGACTGTGCTAGGAGCAATGCATTTTCCCTCATGGATGGTTTTTCTGGCTATAACCAGATTAACATTATCCAGACTGATTAGCATAAGATGGCCTTCATCTGTCCTTGGGGTAATTTCGCAAATAAGAGGCTTCCTTTCGATTTAAAAAATACTAGGGCCACATTTCAGCGAGCGATGTCCTATGATTTTCACGATGTTAAGAACATCATTCAACCTTATCTAGATGACCTTCCTCCTCATTCAGCTAAGTGTAAGGACCATCTTGACCATCTTCATCAGATTTTTCTTCGTTGTCGACGCTATAACATCTGGTTAAATCTGCACAAGTGCGTCTTCTGCATTTACTCTGGTAGACTCCAAGGGTTTATCATGTCCAAAGATGAGATTTTCCTTGATCCTCTCAAAGTTGAGGCTATTATCAATCTCCCCTCTCCATCTTCACTAAATCAGCTGTAGAGTCTGCAAGGAAAGGCTAATTTTCTACGACGCTTTATCCCTAAATATGTTGAAGTAGCTAAAGGATTTACGCAATTTTTAAAGCAAGGTGTCCCATTCCTCTGGGATGATATTTCTTAGAAATATTTTGACACATTGAAGACGTTTCCTGTCAATGCTCCTCTTTTGCGTCCTCCAAATTATCATCGCGATTTTTCCCTCTATTTAGCTGCCACTTTTAGCACAATTTTCATGGTTCTGGTTCAAGACAATGATGACAGTAACGAGCATGTTATTTAATACCTCTCTCGTAACCTTCTTGATATCGAAACGGTCTATGCCCATGTTGAGAATTTAGCATTAGCTATGGTTCAAGCAGTTCAACGTTTTCATCATTATATCTTGTTGCGTACTGTGACTGTGATTTCTGAATGCAACCTTGTGACTTACATATTGTCTCGACAATTGCTGGGGGGTAAATACTCGAAGTGGATTGTTATCCTCTAAGAGTTCAATTTGGAGTTTACTATGGCCAAGGTGAAGAAGTCATTAATCTTTGTTGATTTAATCTGCTCTCTTTCTTCTAACTCTTCTCCGTCTGGTTCTGAAGAACACATTCCAGACGATACACTTTTTTTGATTTCCACCCTCGATCCTTGGTACGGTGATATCATCGTATATCTTCAGACTTCCACTTTTAGATCTGAGTTGACAAAGGATGGTCGCCGATGCATCTGCCATCAATCGCAAACTTATCATATAGTCAGAGATACACTCTACCATGTCGGAGTAGATTCCATTCTCCATCGATGTTTGACCATCGAGGAAGCTGAGAGAGTTCTAAATAATTTCCACAGTGGCACTTGTGGTGGTCACATTTCTATTTATTCCACTCAATAGAATATTCTTCGTGCTGGGTATTTCTGGCCGTCTATCTTCAAGTACTGCATTGTTGCTGTCCCTAAATGTCATTATTGCTAGATCTATCAGTGCAAGATGTGAATGCCACCTACACATCTCCACCCTGTTATTACCGTTGGTCCGTTTACAAAGTGGGGCATCAAATTTATGACGTGTAACCCTCACTCGACCGGGGGCATGCATACATTATCATAGTCATTGACTAATTCACCAAATGGGCCGAAGCAATGCCTACACTTGTCGCTGACGGTAAGATAGCCGCTTAGTTCATACTCAATCACATCATTTCTAGGTTTGGTGTCCCTCAAGCCATAGTTACCGATCATGGTTCCCATTTTCAGCATTATATGGTGGCAGCGTTGACTTCTAGTTTGGGCTTGCGTCACGATAGCTCAACGTCGTACTATCCTCAGGCCAATGGCCAGGTTGAAGTTGTGCACAAAGTTCTAGTCACTATGCTTCAATGTACCATTGGGATCCACAAATCCATATGGCATCTCATGTTATTTTCGACTCTCTAGGCATATCGAACCTCAGTCAAGGATGTGATCGGATTCACTCTATTCCAGCTTGTTTACGATATGGAAGCTACCCTTCCAATTGAATGTGAAATTCCTTCGCTCAAATTAGTTGTTGAATTATTGCCCAAAACTTCACCTGAAGAAGAGTGTCTTCTATACTTAGAGAGTCTAGATGAAACTCACCGCTTTTCTGTTTTTGTCATCGAGACATAGAAGAAGCGGGTCAAAGCCCATTTTGACCAATCAATTTCTCCTCGCTCCTTTGTAGAAGGAGACCTCGTCCTCTTGTACGATCAAGATCACGATAATCTGGGGGCAGGCAAATTTCAACCCATGTGGCATGGGCCTTACATCGTTAAACACATTTTGAATAATGGGGCCTATGAGCTTATTGATTATGAAGGTTATCCTTTAGATCATCCCAGGAATGGGTTTTATCTCAAGAAGTATTATGCATGAACCATTCGTGCATGTTTTCTGTACATAGGTGTTTTTTCATTTTTTTTACATTTTTTGGCTTGGTGTGTTTTGCGAGCACTTTCCTACTTATTGGGTCGTTGCTTATTGTGCAGATGTATACTACCCCTTATGTCGGTTTCATGGATGGTTCTTCCCATAGTACCTAGAACTTTTCTTCAGTAGCCTGGGTGATTTATGATCCTATTGGTGAGTTGGTAGACCTGCAAGGTATTTGTCTAGGACAGACTATAAAAAATGTCGTTGAATATAGTGTTGTCATTGAACTATTAACCGAGGCAATTTCCCTTGGAATTAGTGCATTGGTTGTAAATCTAGACTCACATCTTGTTGTTATTCAGCTTAATGGACATTATTCAGTTAGAAACCCACACATTTTAAGATTGCATTTACGTGTTCATTTGCTGGAAAGACATTTTGATTATATCTCATATCAACATATTCCTAGATAAATGAATACGTTGACTAATACAGTGGCTAACATTATATTAGATAGAAATTTGCGTAATCTGTAAAATCATCATCACATGAGAGACTCATATAAAATAGGAAAATAGATGTATGTATATATATATATATATATATATATCGAAGGTTTGCATCAGTGTGCACCATAAGTTTCAAAATATGTGTGTTTTTTTTACATCCTGAGACATCATGTCTTTCAACAAAAAGCATAATAAAAGCCTAGGTGTCTAATCGGCATGATGATCATGATAGCATGTCACTGTCCGAACAAGCCGCGTCAACAAGTGGTGAACTCGGCTCAACACCCCTACAATATGTCTTTGATATGCATGAGGAACATCGTCGAAATGCGCATAGTCTGGGACCCCACGGGTGATTCCCTCCAAGTTGTGCATGATCTCCTCCTCCTCACCTTGAGGGGCAATGTCAAAATCATGAGGTATTTGCCTCACTGTCGGAGACATCCCTCCAGGTCTCTCTGGGCCTACATCTACGAATGCATGGAGAAAGTGTAAGAACATACATACCAGAAAAAACATATTACTCATAAAATTTAAAAAAATGAGTCTTACTAAGTGCTTCATCCCAATCCTCTCCTTCCAAGAGTGGGAGGTCTGGATCACTAGTAAAGTCTGTGCCAAAATAGGGTCAATCCTCCACGGAAATCAACTGTCAGTGAAGCCAATCAAAGAACTCAGGTCTCCAGGACATCTTCTCACCATCCCCTGACCTTGGTATCAGAGCTGCCCATCAGGCCATCCGTTGTTTCAGTGCTGGTGGTGTTGGGACTATCACGTCCTGATGCTGAAATATTGGTAGCCATTCCAGAATGAACGATACCAGGATAGATCCAAAACCAAACTGTTTCAATTTGGTCTTCTTGCACTTTGTTAACTGACATTTTATATTGATTGTCACGACCTCTATCCAGTTGTAAATGGTCGATGACAAGAAGTCTATGGAAAGAAGTAACTACATTTTTGTTACTTCATGTGGTGCTTGTGATCCCATAGCTCACATGATCGTGCGTAGCACTACCCTCAGTATTAGATTTTGGATAGTCTGGATGTCCACCTTTCCGCTTCCTGATCCTTTCCGTGCCCCTAGACATACCTTGTCAATTACCATGCCCATGCTCTCCATGGTGGGTCGGGTACTGGTCATGATTGGTGCTACCCCCCTCTGTGACAATCTTGTAATGAAGTAGATATCCGAGACATCAATATTGAGCTCTTGCTCTCTAAGAATGGATTTTTCCTGATCCTCATCCCAGATACTGATCAAGTATTGTAGCAGCTCCGATTGAGCTCTGAGACATGGTGTCAAGAAGAATTTTTTCAGTCCATGTTAGATGATCCAAAAATAAAATATTTTCATAGGTTATAAAGTTGGAATAAAATAATTATTAATTTAAGATATTAAATTAATAATTATTATTCTATAATATTTAATTATTTAATGGAGACATTTAGAATTAGCATATTGTTGTAACAAGATATGACTCTCCAAATGTGTCGTATCTTAGGATTTTTGTTAGCTAGTTATTTGGAATGGTATTTATTCTAAGTGGACACTTTTTATTTAATAAGTGATCCATAATTAGTGGTAGTTAGGACATTGATCATATAAATAGCTCATTGCAAGAGTGTTTTTGTGGTTCGGGTGTAAACTCTTGTAAAATTCCAAATGTAATTGTTTTTCTTATTAATAAGATAATGTGTCTGAGGACACTTCAGACATTATTGTGGTATCAGAGCTACGGTAATGTTGCAGTGGATGTGAGGAGGAGATTCCAGCTCTACAAGTTCTTCGAAAAATCCATTGAATTGATCAGCAAATGATTGGTATGGAAATTGTCAATTTTTTTGTTTAAAAGGTATAAAAATTTTATTATTGATTTTAGATTTTTAAATTCTAAAATCATTTTTATTATCAAAAACAAATGCAAAATCTGTGTAGCTATGTGCATTTGTGTTTTTGGCATTCTTGTTCTGAGTTTACGATGTGACACATAATTTGGGACCAATATTGTGTTTGAAGGCTCGTATGTAGATCCCCAACATATCTTGATCTGAACCTTGAAATAAAAAAATAAAAAAAGACTTGATCATAGCCATCAATTTCTACTCATCATGTGGGCACGTTGGTGGGAGGTAGTGAGAAGGCTGCCATGATTTTTGACCACAGCAATTTCGTTTATCAGCAATGGCACAAATGTTTTCATTGCAAATTATTTTATGGAACCAATTTTTCCATCACACTTTACAGTTTTCCAATTAGTATATTTTCTATTGGAGACATTATCTGGATATATTGAGAAGCTGTACAGTTTGGATGTCAGATAATGATTCATGGTTTCTACCGAATTCAACAATCTAACCATAAAACTCCTTCTTGCAACATCGTGAAGCTCGGTAGGCTTGTACTCTGGTGCTGCGCGCAGAGATGCAGGCGTATCTACTGCTCAATTCAGCAATCAAAGAACAAGAAATATACGCTTAGGTGTACACATGGGAGTGGGAAAACAGTTCTAAGCTTTATGTTGATTCAACGATCATATTCTCACCTGCCTTATCTTCCTTTCAGTCCTAATCGGTCCTTTCTCTCGTACTTCCATTCCTTCTAACAGTGGAATGCATGTTGCTGCACGCCATTCGATTTGAACAGTTGATCTGCTATCTCTATTTTTCAAAAAATTTGGGATATACAAAGTGCTGACAATTGCACTATGCAATTACAAACGTTGGTGCCTCCACGCAGTTATAAAGAGCATGGTTTGCGAAGCAAGTGCAAGGCTTCATGATCCTGCATTCCGTTGTGGAAGAATAATACAAGAACTTCAACACCGAATATTAGACCTCTAACAGACGCTACGCCCCTTTTCCATGTGTGCACCCATTGGAGTTATATTTTTTTAAAATTAAAATTGTAATTGGGATCATAAGGTGATGTAGCACTTTGTATTTGGAGGAATAAGCAGATTTTTTTTTTGAAGAACATTGTAATATTTTTTATTGGAGTAATAAGGATTTTGTAATATTTATGGAGAAATAGGGTTATTTGTAATTTTTTGGAGTGATAAGGAGATTTGTTTTTCTTTTTTAATTTGTTTCTAGAGAGATAAGTGTGACTCAAAGTAATTTTACTTTGAGGGGGGTAACATATATATATATATATTTTTTACCAGATTGTGCAAGAGCATCATTGTAAAAGTCAAATTTTGAAAGTTACCTTGTAAATATTTGAGAAATTGACTAGAGCCAAGTGGAAAGCTCAATCATTTTTCTCCTGTTTCAATGACTATACGAGGGTCAAGGCCAAGCCCCGATAGATCGTTTTTTGTGTGGCATGTGTCATTTTTGCATGGCGTGTTTCATGTGACAAGTTGCTCGATTTTTTGTGCTTGATTATTTTGGTGCACTGCTTCAACACTCCAATGTCGAAGTTAATTAATCTGTTCTTTGAATCTAATAAGCTAGAAGGAGTGAAATATTATAAGACATGGAGACGTCTAATTGAAAGCACTCTTATTTTTAATGAATTATGGCATGAAATTTTTGATGGAAACATTAAGCCAAATAAACCAACAGATCCATCTTCACTTGAAAAATGGGAAATAAAAAATGCCAAGGCATTGGCTCTTATAAAAGCTCCAGTTAGTAATGAAATGTATATACACATTGAGAATTCCTCAAATGCATGGGCTGCTTTACATACATTCAAAGATATCTTTGATACACAACCTGAATCAAAGAAGGTTGATCTTCAATTAAAATTACTTCAACAGAAATTAATTGAAGGTGGTGATGTCCTTGAGTACATTTAACAACTTAAAAACATCAAGCAAGAAATCATAAATGTTGGTTTTCAAGCTGTTGATGAAAGCTTCTTAACTACAATTTTAATTGCTGGATTTCCATCATCATATACTCACTTTTGGAAACTTTGCAAGTCACTGGCAAGTTAGAGAAGATTAAATTTGATGAAATGAGTGATATGTTAGCACAACACGATAAAAATGTCGAGAAGAAGAAGTAGATTGGGGAAGATGTCTTCTTCACCGAAGCCAATTCAAGCAACTCCTCAGCTGACAGTTCTAGAAAGAGAGGAAGAGGTAATTTCAATCCAAATCAGGCAGCCCAAGGTCGTGGTCGCAGTCAACATAGAGGAAACAATTCCAACAGAGGCTAAAATTCAGGAAGAAACAATTTTCAAGATAGAGGCAACAATCAAAACAGAGGATATCATCAAGGCATAGGACAGAGTCCAGGGAGAGGACAAACTCAAAACAGAGGCTGAGGATAGTCTCAAGGTAGAGGAAAGTCTCAGGGAAGAGGCACTGATTTGAGTCAAATTGTTTGTAGGTGATGTAACAGATTTGGTCATTATGCAGCAGATTGTAGAACTTCTATTGAAAAAAATTCTAAGTTTCATCCAAACTCAACACAGTTTGTAAATGATGAAGATTATCCTGATAGTTCTGAATATGTCTTCACCAACACAGAAGAAATATCTTTACAGGTTTCAATCTTTCTTCGCAATGATTATGAAGATGCATGGATTCTTGATACAGGCGCAAATCAACACATGAAATTTCAACGTGACTTCTTCTGGAGTTTTAAAGAATTTCATTTAATGCAATATATCTTGCTGAAAAAACCAAACATACTCCTTCAGGAAAAGGTGTAGTTAAAGTTTTTTTACCAGGCATCGGAGAAAGAATTATTTCTAATGTATGGTATGTCCCAACATTCAAGCAAAATTTGGTGTCCATAGTCACAATTCGACAAGTAGGGCATACAATGATTATGGAAGATGGCTTAGTTGACATCAACTTAGTCAAACTAAACATGCAAACAGTAATGACAGGTTATGAAGATGGAAAACTGTTAAGGATGAAAGGGACAGTTATTCCAAAAAATTATGACTTTGCAGGCACAACAAGTATAGATATTTCACCCATTAGATGATGGCATGCCAGATATGGCCATCTCAACTTTGACAGTTTCTCTCAGTTACAAAAACAGGGCATGGTTAAAGGACTTCCAACTTTCAAAAGGGAAAATGCAAAGTGTGAATCTTGACTTTTTGGAAAACAACATCGAGAGAGTTTTCCTATAGGTTCATGGTGTGCAAACAGGAATTTGCAGTTGGTTCAAAATGATATTTTTGGACCCTTCCCAACTTCACTCAGAAGTTGCAGATATTTCCTACTCTTTATTGATGATTTTAGCAGGATGACTTGGGTATATTTCTTGAAGCAAAAGTCAAAAGAATTTTAAAAGTTCAAAAATTCTCATCAGCTTATTAAAAATGAAGTAAAGGAGAAGATTGGCACTCTCTGCACTGACAACGGCGGAGAATCCACTTCAAATGAATTCAAAAATTATTGCATGGATAATGGCATAAAACTACATCTTACCAATGTCTACACTTCGCAGCAAAATGGAGTAGTAGAAAGAATGAATCATACCTTGTTAGGAATGGCGTGATATATGTTAACTTTCAAAAAGTTAAGTCCTTAATATTGGGCTGATGTAGTTCATACCGCTATCTACTTGAGAAACAGATCTCCCACCGCCTCTTTAGAGGGAATCACACCTTATGAAGCATGGTTTGGATTCAAACCTCGAGTTAAGCATCTTAGAGTTTTCGGATCAATCTGTTATGCCTTAGTTCCAAAGGAAAAACAAACTAAGCTTGATGCACAAAGCTTGAAGTGCACAATGATCAGGTATTCTGATGAGAAGAAAGGGTACCGAATTTTGTCGAATGGGAAATTTATTGTAAGCAGAGATGTGATTTTTGATGAAAATGAGAGTAAGAGTGCTAAAGAAGTTGAAAGCCTTCTTCAAAAGTTAGAAACAAAAACTGATAAAAGAAATGGAAATTTACAAAGTCAACCACATTCACCAAGTTGGTATGAACTTGAATTTCCTTCATCTGACGATGATTCATCCAGTCTGTCTTCTTCATCTGGGCCATCCAGGTCTTCTAACAGTTCATCCAACTCTCCTAGCAGCAGCAGTTCTTCTGACAATGACTCTCTGCCCCCCAAAACCTACGGTTGATCAACAGACATCAGTTTACATCAACCCTCTTTTTAATGATGGTGATTTTTCACAAGCTCAAACCAGTGAACATCAATTGCGGAAATAGGCAGTTCAACTTTTGAAAGATGTAAGGCCTAATGAACAAAATAAAACAGGAACAAGGGGATCAAAACAAAATGAAGGCAATTTTGCTTTGATAGCAAATGATTTTACTGAACCTTCTTCTTATCAAGAGGCAGTAAAACATAAAGCATGGCAACAAGCAATGGTTGATGAATATCAGGCAGTTCAAGACAACAACACTTGGCAACTTGTTGATTGTCCTCAACATGTTAAACCTATTGGATGCAAATGGGTTTATCGAATTAAGTACAAGCAAAATGGTGATATTGACAAGTATAAAGCAAGACTTGTTGCTAAAGGTTTTGCGCAGCAGGAAGGGACAGATTATGAGGAAACACTTGCTCCTACATATAAATTGAACACCATCCGCCTCACACTTGCCTTAGCAACTCAAAAAGGATGGAAATTTCATCAAATGGATGTAAAAAGTGCTTTTCTCAATGGAGATTTACAGGAAGAAGTGTACATGACACAACCACTAGGTTTTGAAATTGAGGGACAAGAACATAAAGTCTGCAAACTAATAAAGGCTTTATATGGGTTAAAATAAGCTCCTCGAGCTTGGTATGCCAAAATGGATGATACCTTCGCAAAGTTGGGTTTCATCGTAGTGACTCTGATGATACCTTGTATGTATGCCAACAAGGTAAAAATCTGGTGATTTTGGTTATGTATGTCAATGATTTGATCATCACAGGAAACAATGATGATCACATTGAACAGGTGAAAAAGAAGTTACATGTAGGTTTTAAGATGATAGATTTGGGACTACTTCACTACTATCTTGGAGTTGAAGTATTCCAACGTCCACATCAGATCTTCATTTCTCAGGGTAATTATGCAGCAAAAATTCTTCAGCGATTTGGAATGCAGGATTGCAAGCCTGTCCTTACCCCTATGGAACAAAAATTGAAACTTTCAAAATTTGAAGTGGGGGAAATGGTAAATGGCACTTCTTATCGATAATTGATTGGTAGCTTGATTTATCTGACAACTACTCGAACAAATATTTCTTATGCCGTCAGTATTCTTTCCCGCTTTATGCAGGAACCACGAGATAGCCACTGGAATGTAGCTAAAAGAGTTCTTCATTATATCCAAGGAACAAAAGATTTTGGTCTTCTTTACAAAAAGACTAAAAATTTTGTACTTGGTGGATTTTCAGATGCCTACTTTGCTGGCAGTATTGATGACAGGGCATCAACCTCAGGTTACTTAATGAACATGGGGTCAGATGTAGTTTCCTGGAGTTGTAAGAAGCAAGCTACAGTGGCCACTTCTTCAGTAGAAGTAGAGTACATTTCAGCATGGGAAGCAGCATGTGATATTGTTTGGTTACGTCGAGTTTTACAGGACTTGGGAATTCCTCCAACAGAAGCTACTTCGTTATTTATCGACAATCAGTCAGCAATAAAGCTTGCCAAGAATCCGGTTTTTCATTCAAAGACAAAGCATGTGGACACCAAGTATCATCATATCAAATCACTCATTGCAAAGGACGTCATCAAGCCGATTTATTGTCCTTCAGAAGATCAGACCTTCGACATTTTCACGAAACCTCTTGGAAGAATAAAATTTACTAAGTTCAAGGATGAACTTGGTATCTGTTGTAATGTATCTTTGGATCATAGGGGGGAATGTTAGATGATCCAAAAATAAAATGTTATCATAGGTTATAAAGTTGGAATAAAATAATTATTAATTTAATATGTTAAATTAATAATTATTATTTTAGAATATTTAATTATTTAATGGAGACATTTAGAATTAGCATATTGTTGTAACAAGATATGACTCTCCAAATGTGTCGTATCTTAGGCTTTTTGTTAGCTAGTTATTTGGAATAGCATTTAATGTAAGTGGACACTTGTTATTTAATAAGTGATCCATAATTAGTGGTAGTTAGGACATTGAGCATATAAATAGCTCATTGCAAGAGTTTTTTTATTGTTCGGGTGTAAACTCTTGCACAATTCCAAATGTAATTGTTTTTCTGATTAATAAGATTACATGTCTGAGGACACTTCGGTCATTAGTCCACAGTCTCTGAGAGCTTCCATGCATCTCTCATTTTCCATGGCAAGCTCATCCTCTTCACTATGTTCTCGTTCCTTCCACTTGACCACCATTTTCTCACTCTTTCACTTGCAAACATGTTCATATGGACATTATTAGCCAAATCAAATGCTGAAATTTGTGAAATTGGAGTTTTCTTGCTTGAATTATGAGCTTTGAAGGGTTTGTGTGGTTGGCGCGACTATTTTAGAAACATCTGCGCCAATGGGCATGCCCTAGTGCAAAAAATCGGGTGGTTGGCGGGAGTCCGTGCCCGAAACCCGTGCCGATAGTCGTACCCTAGATTTCACAATTTCTCCCTCAGAAATCAAAACTGAAGGTTGCAGGTAATGAAATAATTATTAGAATGTGGGGAAGGGTGTCAGCTCTTACCTGGAACTGACGGATCCAAGATTGGTCTACTGGATTTCCCGCTATCGTTGCTGCAAAATCACAAGGTAAAATGGGTCACTATTGCTCCACAAGAGGTAAAAAAGAAAAGTAATTATTTTTTACCATTTTTGGCATTTTATAACTTTTCAGAACCCTAACTATGTTTTAATACATGTTTTTTGATTATTACATTATGTTTTTTTGAAAAATGTGTTTTATGTTTTCTTCTTGTGTAACAACAAGTTTTAAAGTGATGGTGATGAAGTCATGAGTTGTATTTTATACTTTTTCAGACTCGGTAAAAACATGAAAAAGTCACTACTGGAGTCATCTTTCAACTATTTTCTAACTCTCTAAAACTGAAAAGATTGTCGAGACTCTTATCATTTTTAACTCATTAAATGGATGCAAAATGATATCTACCCAGTATACGTTTACGCCTTTTTCGAGCCGGGATAGATTATTTACGAAAAATGAATACCTTAGCCAATCACGACAAAGAGGTTCTTTCAGCTATTTTTTTCTACCTTTTTAGATCTATGAGATTATTTACAAAAATAGACATATTGGAGTTTTATTTTCCACTTTTTTTCAAACTCTCTAAACATGAAAAGATGTTGAGTTCTTCCTTTGTCAGACTCGTTAAACCCTGATGACATCAGACATCGTCGCCTTGACGTTCATTGAGTTCCTCCTTCCTAGGGCTCGTAAAATGTACTACGATGGATTTTTCTGAAGGAAAAACTTATAACATCCATGCCATGGATTTCAGTTCATATATACTCTATTATGGATGGCTGCACCCATGCCACATGTTCATGTCTTAGAGATATCAGTTGTACTTGTAATTTCAGGTCTTCCGACAGCAGTGTTTTGTTCGAATTCATTCTCTTAAAGCATTTCACCCCTTCCTCTCTCTCAGACTTCATGCTTTATGGGGCATCTGTTACACAACATTTTTTCACTATCCTTGCAATCCCCATCCCACACATTGGAGGCTCATTTAAGTGGTCAAAATAAAGTGTCATGCCTTGCAAATACCATCATTTCATCCCTTATCATGAGTCTAACATTCCTTCTGTTGACTATTTCCTGAACAGACCACCAAAAGCCCTTGTTTTTTCCTTGGCGCCGATAGCCAGTTATGCCCTCGTGCCAATGAGGTAGATTAACACTAGCCCCCGTGCCAGTTGGTGCTTTGTCTCAGTTAGCCACCCGCGCCAATCTGTTTATGGAAATTTTTTTAAAAATAGAGGCAAATTTTCGATCACAACAACTTCATGGATGAGTCATGGGGAGTGGTTCGACTAAATAACCACGGCCTTCCTCCTTTGGCCTCTTGTTTCCACCTTTTTGGGAAACCTCCCAAGGGATAAGGCCTCCCTTCCACTATAGTAGGGATCCCAACCTCCTCTTCTCCCTTGATAAATATAGCCTTCCTCCATTGATGAAGCTAGTTGAACTGAAGATAATATAGCAGAAACTCTGGAGAGATAGAATGGAAGAGTCCCTCATTAAGAGAGCTTAGGCTTGTGCCTTCATCCCATCCTAATTCTCTAACATTCATTAAGACGTGCTATAATGAAACCCCGCTGAAGGAGGATGTGACGTCAAGGCTTGGTTGTCACTCTTTCTTCTATTTAATACAGATGTATAACTATTGTTTAGTTCCCATTTCGCATTGATGTGTTCTATTTGATGCAATATACTTAACCCTCCTTGACTAGTTAGTAATTATGAACGAGTTCATTGTTTCGTATGTGACTCTTTTTCTTTGATCTTGTGCAGGTATCCAAGAATCACTGGGAACGGATCATGATTTTTTGAGGCAGGAATCGAGAGGCCACCACTACAACAGCTATGACGACAACGTTAGAATCTAGGCAGGTCGATCTACTACGTCTATTTCATTCAGTAATTAGGAACCTACACTCTATTTTGTACTATTTTTTCTAGACCCACCCTCGGGCTAGAGGGATTTTCTATGTCCGCAGAGAGGATTTACCTTCATAATAGTAGTAACCGTAACTTGGTCAAGCTCTTGTAGTCAAGTGAGGGCTTGGTTGGGTTCCCAAGTTTCAAATTAAGTGAGGATAGTTTTGAGGGCCTGATAGCTAGGGATGGTCAGGGAATGAAAAAGAATGAAAAGGAATGGTAACACATGTCGGAAAATGTCAATGCATGCTGAACAATGTTAGGGAATATTAGGGCATATCAAGGGAAAAATAGGTCAAAATGCATGGAAAGGAATGAGTAAGAGTGTGTGGCAGGGACTGGCAGCGAATTGAAGTGTGTTAGGAAAAGTTTATAATAGGATTTATAGGAGGAAAGCCTAAGATTGTTATACATGGCTTGAAATAGCACCAGTTTTAGACAAAGGGAGATCACTTTGTGCTAGGAATAACATTTTTTTTCCTTTAGCAATTATTTTTATATGAGATGTGGCACACTTTGGATACATGTTCATGCTTTAAACTATTCTAGATAATTTCATATTGTACATTTTTGTGTATAAGTTTTAGGACACTCATCTTGTGTCACCTTATATCTTGTGTGCCTTGTGCATCTTGAGGTTCTTGCAAACTCTCAATTAATGTTCTACTTATTATATGAACTAAACATAAATGTGAAATATTAATTGTGTAAGCTATGTTTCTTCGTTGTTCTCTTGCCATGGCTAGATCAAGTAATCCTTGTCTTGGTAACTAGTTAAGTGGGACATGTTGAGCTTGGACATGAGTCTCATAAGATGAGTTATAAGCAGTTCTTAGGTGAAAAATGCACAATATTCTTGTAGTAGGTGTGTTGGGGTTCCCATGTTTTGGCCAGGTTGGCAAGACCAAAAGATGAGACAACATAGAACCACTTTGGAACCTCAGGATCTAGCCCTCCTGGGTTCAGAGAGGGATCTCTCTATGATATGTCAAAGGTATAACTTTGGAGTTAAGTTTGAAGGTATTAGGCTAGGTATGAAGCACAGGTTTTGTTTGTTTGATTAAGAGTTTGGTTGTTGGGAATCAGGAAAGAAGAGTCCAATATAAGGCAAGGGTGAGCATAGAGTAAGCTTAGGCAGAGACAGATAACTCAGAGAACATCAAAGCCATTGGGCTATGGAGTCAAGAAAGGATTTATTTGTGTTCAATGTGCAAGCTTTCAGTTGGGCTAGTCATCTAGAGCATTTGGATCTTAAAGGATGATTGGTGGGATGGGACATTGAAGATTGAAAATGAAAGGAGGAGAACCAACCAACTCTGTCTATAGATCAGACCAGAGGTCATTTAACTCCAGGCCTGCTTGGACAGAATTAGAGGTGATCACAAGGGATCTTAGAAAGGCTAGCTGGTCGTGCAAAGATCCTAGTGGACAGGGCTAACACTAATCCCCAGTGTTCCCAAACCTTCCAGCTAAATCCTACCAAGAACATCTAAACATGGACTTCATCAATTCATACATCAAAGAGCAAGAAATATCATCCACTACACTGGTTAAATCAATTGAAATCAATATTCAGATACACATATAAGCAAAAAACGTTGAGGCAGGGAGAGCAGGAAACATTGGGCACCTATCAAGGGTGAATCCTATATTATACTTCTGTTTCCTACCAGCAGAAATGAAATTAAATGTAACATGCAATGAGAGCAATTCAATCACAAATACAGAGAAAGAGGAAACATCACCAGTTGCTTTAGATCAGGATCCAAAGAAACATTCTTGTCATATTAAAAACAGCACCAATCAGGTACATCATAGCCCATAGCTTGAACATTCAGTCTGAATACATCTAATCTCAGTCTATCTTACAATTTACACAGAGAACTTGTCTCAAGAGGAAAAAATACTTGCATTTCACTGATATCTCATCAACAACCATTACAATGTTTCCTTCTGTGCTTTATAGCAAAGGGATAGCCTAAGATCGACTGAAGGAGTAGGTGAAAATTAAATGTATCATTAAACATAACAATGAATGCAGGGTCGAAACCCATTCTGCTTTTCCTGCTATGAATTTAATCTCTTTCACCTCCCTTGTGAAAGAATGATCTGCTTTGGATATGATCTTGACCTTTTGGCTTGTTGTACTCCGAGTGATTTGAACAAAAAATGAAATACACTGCTTGAAAGGTCTGTCTCATAAATGTCTGACTGTTTTTGAACTGTAGTTAGGGCAGAAATAATTTCAGGGACATTTGGCATAATAAAATTTATATGGGCGCCCTGTACCTGATCAAGAAAACATTCTGCTGGAAAATAACCCCTGATATTATCTCTTACTGATGTTCAGGACCTCCAGATCGATCCTCGGGGTCTTCAAAATGATGCTTCGCCTCTTTAAATTTCTGATTTAGGGCTTAAGATCTTCGTTGATGTGTCCTAATCCCTCTGCTCTGTACTGAAATTCTTTGCTGCTTCATTACTGCCTCTGTCGAGTTAGCTCGAGCTTTAAATGGCGCTGGCAGGATTTCCGGCGTTTAAACTCCGCTTTTCTTTAATGCAAGTCTTGATAGCCCCATTCCTTGACTCTCTCATGATGGTACTAGTTCATTGGATTTGATCTTGTCTGCGCCGCTCACCATTGAGATAGTACACTGAACAGCGGCGATTTTATTCCTCTAGAAACCCTACAACATAGCAAACCTGTGAAGAAAAAAATGGACGGAGCAATGGATGCAGTGTGGATGGAGGAAATGGCCATGCAAATGGAAAGGAGGGGAAAAATTGCATGGGAAATGGTGAAAAATCGCTCTGGTAAGGTTGGCGGACGTTGCAGAATGAAAAACGCATGAAAAACATTTAAAAACCATGAAAACGGGACGTTATATGTGTCGGAATGGTTGAATGGTACGGGATATGCACGTGGGGCGACGTGGCGTACGGACAGCCAAGTGGATAGATGAAGTGGGGACCCAGGCGACGATGGAATGGTCAACAATGCCTGGACAGATCTGGACCGTCGATCGGGCTAAGATCAATGGTGGAGGGCGACGGATGGTGGGCCGGAACAAGAGCTATCGCGTGCGCGATTTCATTAAATATCATGCATCTCTGGTGATCGGGAGCCGTCGGATGGAGCTTTTGAGATCTAACAGCTGACACGGATTTCGCTGGGCGTCCTGGGCAGGAAGTTAATGCGCAAAATGAGGGTGGTTTTGCCCCCGTACAGATGCCACGTGTCGTTTACTGAATGGAATCGCTGTCTCTCCAGGGAAAACCGCCTGCTGCAGATGGGTGGTGCGGAAAATACCGGCGGGTTTTGGAAAACAGCGCGTGGAGTGGGGACCACCATTTCGGGCGCGCTCCGCGCCGTTGGATCGAAAAATGAATGGACAGAGAAGATCAACTACGGGGGGCCAAGGTGTACGGACATGAGGCTGTTGGAGCGACCCCCCGCAGTGAATGACAGCCGTTAGATTAGATCCTCACACATCCCGAGGAGTCAAATACGGGGCCACCATGGTCTGACCATATGGATAGAATAAAGCCCCCCGTAGAGGAAACGCCTAGATCACGGCGCGGGGTTCTATGGAAGGAAAAGGGCGCGGGGCTATCAGGAGAAGGGCTAAGACCCAAAAACATAAAATTTATCATTTTAATTCATTTTTAATGCGTTTTGGGGGCAATCAAAGGGGTAACGATAGGGGAAATGGAGGGGGAAACTAGGGAAATAAGGGAGATGGGGAAAAAAGGGAATTCGGATAAAGGGAAAAGAAGGGGAATTGATGTGTTTCGCAGGGGTAAAGGAGGGAATAATAGGCCCTTTTTGAGCAATGTACTAGCAGAGAGGATTTTCATTAGGCACAGCAATTGAGAGACTTCAAGGAGGATGGGTTTTAAGGGGAAAGGCATTCCTTGAAGGCTCAAAACAATCTAGCCCCCAGCTGGCTTGCCAAGAATTTCATAGGGGGGATAACAAGGTGAAATTGGTCAATTTGTTGTGGTTGAAGGGGGCCAATATTGTCACATGAACTACAATAGCCAAGGACTTGATTGGGTTCCCAAGTCGTGAAAAAATGTAAAGGCTAGTTGTGAGGAAATGAGTGCCAAGGCATGCTAGGGAATACTAAGATGTGCCAGATTGTTAGGTCCCTATATTACTAGTATAGTCCCTTATTGTTATTAGTGTAACCCCCTTATTGTTATTATTGTACCCTTGTAACCCCCATTTTGTTATTATTGTGCCCTTAATTTATTATTGTTAGGTCAGCTAGGATTACATTGTGGCCCACTAGGATTACATTATGGCCCCATGGACTCCCATATATAGAAAGGAGGTTTTGTAAATTGTATCATCCAAGAATTGTTCATTTATGTAATGTATTGGAGGTTGCCCCCTCGAAGTGGCTCATTTCTAAGGCGTTGATATCTCTTTTCTTCTCTTTTTGGAGCTGGTTACACAACATTTGGTATCAGTGCTTTGGATTCTAGGGTTTCGCTGCTCCAAACAGGTCATCGTGGAATTTTCGCTATAAATTTTTTTCTACGAAGTTTCAGAAGCTGAAATTTTTAGGGTCCGAAGCCAAAATCCTGAGGACGATTGTCTAAAAATTTCAGAGCTTGGTTCACAATATTTTCGGAGATATGATCTGTGGAAGTTAGGTCTTTTTTCAGGGTCCTAAATAGGTCATTGTGGAATTTTCGCTATAACATTTTTTCTACGAAGGTTAAAAATCTGAAATTTTTAGGCTACAAAGCTGAAATCCTGAGGAAACACGTCGCAAAATTTCAGAGCTTGGTTCGTAATATTTTTGGATACATGATCTGTGGAAGGTAGTGCTTTTTCAGGCTCCCGAATTTCATCACAAATAGGTGATCGTGGGAAAATTTCAATAACTCTCTCTATGAGCATTGGATTGGAGTGTTGTAAAAAGTGGTCACAAGTACACAAACTGTAGTTTCTTGGCTATCAATTTCAGAGGCGAAGGATGAAACAGTGACACGTGGCAAGTCGTACAAGTTCGCTCTACTGAACCAGTCCATAATTAGGTCATTGTGGAATATTGGACATAACTTTGTCTTGGAGAATCCAAATCAGGTTAGACCTGTGGCATTCAAAAGAGAATTCAGAGGGCTACTTCAGTGTTGAATTTCAAATATTAAAGAACCAGAATCACAGAGATAATCCAATTTCAATATTGAGCTCATCAAAAGAAAGAAAAAGGTGTGTTTTTTTTTCCAAATTGCATAAGTCTTGTTTGAAGAATCAATTTGAATTGATTCCAAGGTCATATTGTAGAATAGATATCAGTATTAGGTTCTAAAATATGCCCGTAAAAATAATTCAACACCCATTAAGCCTTCAGAAGGCTCTACTATGACTCATGAAGATGAATAATTGCAACATGATCTATCGAAATTACAAGAGAAAGTGCAACAAATTTCACTCTCGCAAAGAGCAACAAAAAATGAAATGGAAGTTTTGAAGAAAGGCATGGAAGCGAAGATGGACGGTTTGAAGAAAGGCATGGAAGCTAGCGTGGAAGCTAAGATGGATGGCATGAAAGCTAAGATGGATGACATGAAAGACAACATGGAAAACATGAAGAATGATCTAAAAGCAGACATAGAAGGTTTGAAAAAGTTGATACAAGAAATTTTTCCTAATGGTGAAAATATAGTAGAAGAACCTCATGATGAGAACAAAATAAATGTTAATCATGATTTCATAAACTCTAATGTTGGCGGGAAGAACCACCATATTCCAAAAATGGATATGAGGAAGTTTGATGGAAAGGATCCTGTAACATGGATACTACAGATGGAGCAATATTTCGATCTCCATAACGTGCAAAACACACAAAAGGTACGCATTGCAACTTTACATTTAGAACAAAATACATTTGTATGGTATCGATGGCTTTGTTCCCGTAAAAAAATTGTCACTTGGTCAATTTTTACGGAGGAAATGATAGCACATTATGAGGATACAAAGAGCAACACCTTCTTTACCCAATTGATAAATCTCAAACAAAGGGGTTTAGTGGGGCAGCACATTGAGGACTTCCAAAAATTGAATATAAGGGTAACTGATCTTACAGAGGAACACAGGATTGATCTCTTCCTAGGCACTTTAAAGGATAACATCCAACATGAAGTTCGCGTTTTGGAACCTGATTCATTGGAGAAGGCATTCAGGTTGGGAAGAAAAGTTGAATGTAAAATTATGGCGACAAGGAAGCCTACCACTCAATTCTATAAAGAAGGAAGTGTTGCTACGCCTAGATTTCCACAACCTACAAGGTCGACACCACAAAAATTGGAAGAAAAAAGAGCAAAAGGGCTTTGCTACAGTTGTGATAGCAAATACACTAAAGGTCATAAGTGTGCTGAGAAGAAATTATTTTACATAGATTGTGAAGAGGAAGAAGAAAATGAACAAGAAGAGGATATACACTAGGAACCAACTCTAGAAGAGGAAGAAATGAATCCGACCATATCGTGTAATGCATTAGCAGGAATTACCACTCCTCAAACTCTCAAGATAGGAGGACAAATCAAGAAGAAAAAGGTAATAGTGTTGATTGATTCAGGTAGCACCCATAATTTTATTCATTGTAAGGTAGCCAAGGAATTAAATTGTTTCTTATACCCAGCACTAGAATGTCAAGTGATGGTTGCAAATGGAGGAACTATAAATTGCTCTGGAAAATGCCATAATATCAAGCTAACCATGGGGGAATATGTATTGACTAGTCCAATGCTTTCCATTCCTATGGGAGGTGCCGATGTTGTACTAGGAGTACAATGGTTACAATCTTTGGGGACGGTAGCTTTTAATTTTCAAGAACTTTTCTTGAAATTTTTTTCAGAAGGAAAGGAAGTCGAATTACGGGGTATTGAAGGGAAGCCAGGAAGGATAATAAGCTCTAATGTCATGACAAAGCTTCTAAAGAAAGAACAACGAGGCGTCATTGCACAATTATGCTCACTAGAAGTTCCAACATCAAAATCATCTATTTCTGCAGATCTCCAACAAGTCTTGGACAATCATTCCAAGGTGTTTGAAACTCCCAAAGGAATCCCACCTATTCATGATCATGATCATGCTATTCATTTGATTACAGGAAGTGTTCCTCCAAACAGCAGGCCTAATAGATATCCTTATGTCCAAAAGAGCGAAATTGAACGTATGATTGCAGAAATGTTAGAGGGAGGTATAATTCAACCTAGTCAAAGTTATTTCTCTACTCCTGTAGTATTGGTACACAAGAAGGATGGATCATGGTGAATGTGTTTGGATTATAGGGAGCTCAATAAGCTCACCATTAAAGATAAATTTCCAATTCCTGTGATTGATGAATTGTTGGATGAATTACATGGAGAAATTTATTTTACCAAGTTGGATCTTTGTTTAGGATATCATCAAATTAGAATGAAGACTGAAGATATTCCAAAAATACCATTTCGAACTCATGAGGGTCATTATGAATTTTTGGTCATGCCTTTTGGCCTTACCAATGCACCTTCTACATTTCAAGGGTTGATGAATTCCATTTTCAAACCCTTCCTTAGGAAATTTGTGCTAGTATTTTTTGATGATATACTAATCTACAGCAGGTCTTGGAAGGATCATGTTGAACATGTTGACAGGGTGCTCAAACTATTGCAGGAGAAACAATTATATGCAAAAAAATCCAAATGTTTCTTTGGAGTACAAGAGGTGGAATATCCGGGTCATATTGTATCTCACGAGGGTGTTAAAGTAGACCCTAACAAAATTAAAGCCATTAAGGAATGGAAAGTCCCCACAACCATAAAGAAGTTGCGAAGATTTCTCGGGTTAACAGGGTATTATCGCAAGTTTGTTAAGAATTATGGGAGAATAGAAACACCTATAACAACATTATTGAAGAAAGATGCATTTTCATGGACTCCTGAAGCAACTAAGGCCTTTGAACGTCTTAAAGAGGCAATGTGCCTAGCACCGGTCTTAGCTACACCAGACTTCACAAAAACCTTTATTTTGGAATGTGATGCCTCAGGAAATGGAATTGGTGCAGTTTTAATGCAGGAAGGAAGACCCATTGCTTTTGAAAGTCGTCCAATCAAAGGAAAGTATTTACAGAAACCTATTTATGAGAAGGAAATGTTAGCAATACTGTATGCACTAAAGAAATGGTGAACTTACCTAATGGGAAGACACTTCAAGGTAAAAACTGATCATGATAGTCTTAAACACTTTTTGGAACAAAGACTATCTTCAGCAGAGCAGCAAAAATGGGTCACAAAGATGTTGGGTTATGACTTTAAAATAATCTACAAAAAAGGAAAGCTTAATGTTGTTGCAGATGCACTCTCAAGAAAGAATGAAGAGGTGGAAGCATTGCTTTGTGCCATTTCTATTATCCAACCAGATTGGATAACCGAAGCAAGAGAGGAATGGAAGAAGGAAAAAGATGTATGGAAACTCATTCAAAAGTTGCAGCAAGATCCTAGTACATCTGATACATTTAGTTGGAAAAATGATTCCTTATGGTACAAAGATCGCTTATATATTTGTAAGAATTCCCAACTAAAACAAAAGATTCTTCCGGAATTGCACACTTCTCCTTTAGGAGGACACTCAGGATTTTTAAAAACTTACCACAGGGTGAAGAAAGAATTTTTTTGGGATGGCCTTAAATCTGATATTCAAAAGTTTGTGGCAGAATGTTTGGTTTGCTAGTAGAATAAAGTTGAGACAATTAAGACCCCGAGACTTCTACAACCTTTATCCATTCCAAGTCAACGTTGGGAGGATATTTCAATGGATTTTATCACAGGTTTACCTAAGTCCTAAGGAAGGAGTGTCATCATGGTGGTAGTTGATAGATTTACCAAGTATGCACACTTTTGTGCATTATCTCATCCATTTAAAGCAAGTACAGTTGCTACTATATTTATGGACAAAATTCAAAAGCTACATAGAAGCCCAAGGGTTATTGTGAGTGACAGAGATCCCATTTTTACTGGAAATTTTTGGACGGAGTTATTTTCTTGTTTGGGTACTCAATTAGCTCATAGCTCATCTTATCATCCTCAATCTGATGGTCAAACTGAGATAGTAAATAATTGTTTGGAAGGATATCTTCGTTGTTTTGTATCTGATAAAAAAACACAATGGGTCAAGTGGTTACCTCTCGCTGAATGGTGGTATAACACTTCCTTCCATACCGCAGCAAAAATGACCCCATTTATGGCACTTTATGGATATCATCCACCATCCATCACATCATCTTTAAGGGAAAATTCGAAGGTTCAAGCAGTGGAAGATCACATCGAGCATCAGCAAGAAGTTCTCCAACTCTAAAGGATAACCTGAATTTGGCACAAAATCGAATGAAACAACAGGCAAATCAACATCGTAGCGAGAGAAGTTTTGATGTAGGAGATTGGGTATTTTTACGGCTACAACCATACAAACAAATGTCCCTCAAGCAAGCAAAGAAGGATAATAAATTATCGCCAAAGTACTATGGTCCTTACAAGGTGTTGCAAAATATTGGTACTATGGTATACAAATTGGAGCTTCCTGCTTCTTCGCGAGTACATCCAGTTTTCCATGTTTCATGCTTAAAGAAGGTTATAGGTGAAAATATTCCAGTTCAAACAATATTTCCAGAACTTAATGAGGAAGGAAAAATCATATTGGAACCTGAAGCGGTCACAGAAACAAGAACTTGACAACTACGGAATCGATCAATTTCAGAGTATCTCATCAAGTGGAAGAACTTACCCACTGAAGATTCTACATGGGAGGATGAGAAGTTTATACAAAAGCACCCAAAGCTACTCAAGTGTTGAGGACAACACTTTTTTGAAGGAGAGGGGCATGTTAGGTCCCTATATTACTAGTATAGTCCCTTATTGTTATTAGTGTAACCCCCTTATTGTTATTATTGTATCCTTGTAACCCCCATTTTTTTATTATTGTGCCCTTAAATTATTATTGTTAGGTCAGCTAGGATTACATTGTGGCCCACTAGGATTACATTATGGCCACATGGACTCCTATATATAGAAAGGAGGTTTTGTAAATTGTATCATCCAAGAATTGCTCATTTATGTAATGTATTGGAGGTTGCCCCCTTGAAGTGGCTTATTTCTAAGGCGTTGATATCTCTTTTCTTATATTTTTGGAGCTGGTTAGACAACACAGATAGTGTGAAGGCATGTCAAACATGCTATGATGTTCCAAGTGATAAGGCATGCCAAGATGTGCAAGGGCATGTCAATGCGTGCCAGGGATTGTCAATGAAACAAAAGGGAGAAAAAAGTTAAAATACAATGAAATGAACACATAAGAGGGTTAATAAGTCATCAATTTACCTTTTCCAAGAGGGGCATGCTAGGCACACCAACACTAGGTGACAATAGGTGCCAAGTGAAAAGTCTTACTGCATTCTAAGTGCCAAGTCTTCCTTTTTTGTTTCTCATATGCTTTCCAACAATTGATCTTAGATAAATTTAATATTGAACCATGCCAAATCATATCAAGGAATCTCAACGTATTCCATACAAGCTAAGACCTTCCAAGCACCAATACATGCCAAGTGCCAATATTTTTCAAGGAGTGTTATGCATGTTATGAAGTGGAAGGGCATATTGAAGAGTGCTAAGGTGTGCTAGAGACTGCTAATGCATGTTGAGGAGTGTTAAGAAGTACTAGGAAAAAACATTAAAGGAGCGCTAGGTAAAAATGCATGGAAGTTAATGAATATGAAGAACATGTGCCAGAGACTAGTGTTAATGAGTGCTAGTTGTCATGCCAAAAGAGGGAGTGACAAGGTATGCTAATCATTGGTAAAGCATTCTAGGGAATATCAAGGAATGTCAATAATTCCAAAAGTGTGCTTAGGAGTTCCAGGGTATGCTAATTATATGTGCCAATTAATAGTGCCAAGATATTCCAATACATGCCAGGTGCTAAGGATGTGCAGGGTGCCAGGGTATGTCAATATGTGTCAAGGGAATGAAAGGAAGAACCAATAAGAGGGTTAATAAGTCGGGACTTTATCTTTTTCAAAAGGGGCATGCTAGGCACATTAATAATAGGTCCCAATACATGCCAAGTGGCATTGTGTGCCAAGTGCTAATGTATGTCAATACATTCAACCGAGGTGTTCCAGGGCATTCTAGGGACTACATGCATGCTAAAACATGCTCTGAGTGTTCCATGTTGTGCTAGTGCATGCCACCATGTGCTTGGGCGTTAGTGTCATGACAAGATGTTCTAGGTACAAATATGTTCCAAGAAATGAGAGGTGCTAAGAAATGTTAGTGTGTTTCAAAGCATTAATTTAAGATGTGCCCAAATCGTTGAGGAGTGTTAGGTCTTTCTCATTAATAGAATTGTTAGATCTTGATTATGTATTAAATAATATATTTCCTACACATACTAGTGGAACTTTATCTAAAGGGAACTTGCTAGATAGTAAACTTAATAGATATGAATCATGTGTTAACTCATACTCTCTATTTGACTAGTCATTAATTGAGGGAAATTATACACACTAATTACTTCTTAAAACATTTATTGAATCTAACCACTATGGCCTTGGAAATATTATAAAAAATACTCCACAATAATGGTCTTAAATCGTTATCTTTTGACGAAAAATATATGAACAGGCACATAGCATCATCCAAAAATCATTGGAATGATCAATGATGACAAAAAAATTTTAACCGTCACCAAAAGTAACAAAAAGATCATTGGTGAGGGTCATTAAAATTCTGTCACTAGAAGTGTCACCAAAGAGAGAATTAGTGATGGGATTTTACCGACCCTCGCCAAAAGTGTCACTGAAAATGGCTTTAGTGACGAACCTTAAAGGACCATCACTATATACACTTACAGTGATGCTTTTTTAAGGACCGTCACCATATGTGACATTGGTGGTAGACCTTAAAGGTCGGTCACAAGCATGACCCTCACCAAAGTCCCTTTTTCTTGTAGTGATCATCCCAACTTTTCTAGTTTGACTTTTCTGAGTGTGGTTGGATTTATGACCATTTAGATTCTCTGAATTAGAAACCCTTGAGTTTTTTTTTAATTTCTATATCATGTGTTGTTTTATGTGATAAACATAGTGCAAACTTGTGCAAGTTTGCAGTTTAATTTAGTGCGCATGCGTACTAGTTTGTACTGACAACCTATGCACCCCCTGAGAATTTAAAAAAAAAAAAAATTTCTCTCTCAGAGTCAAATAAAAAATTTCTTGAGGTTTAACCTAACTTATACTAACTCTCAGAGTCTGTCTCTGAACTCTTCCTAATTTCCTTAGAGTCTTTTTGATAGATCATCCTTTTTGCACATTCAGGTAGGGTTTGCCCTGATTTGATGAGTTGTTGTTATGGGGAAAATAGATTCATTGCCTAGATCACTGGTTTTTTGTCCTTTCCCTCTACCGGCAGTCTCGTTAGCCTTTATTGTTTGAGTCATTGTTTCTTTCTCATTTGCAAAAGGAAAACTTCTAGATTACTGAAGTGTGATTTGTCTCAAAAGTAGTCTTTTATGCAATTGTTTCTGCTTGTTAAAGTGAAAAAAAAATATTGTTTTTCTTTCAACTGAAAGAAATTATGAAAATATACTCATAGGTATCTTAGTTAGGATTATTAGTTAAGAGCTCTAATTTTTTAAGTTTGTACATTTTTTAGGGTTTTTATAGTTTCTTTTTCTTTTGAAAATTGTTTGTTCATTAAATTGTATATTTTAGCTTTGTAATCAATGAACATTTTCATCACAAAGTGGTATTGGTCATGCTTAAAAATGAAGTGTTCCTTACATTAGTTATTTTTCTTGCCAAGTTTTGACTACTTTTTCTTCTTATCTTGATTACTCTCGATACTGCAGATGTCAACATTCCCTAAACTTACATTGGATTTGCTGATAGCACTTGTCGTAGTACACAGAACTTATCTTCCATTGCTTGGGTCATTTATTCACCCACTGATGAGTTAGTTTATATTCATGAGATTTTCCTTGGTTAAACAATGAACAATATTACAGATATATCGCAGTCATTGAGGTATTATTTGATGCCATTGTATTTTTCATTCGACATTTGATTGTTAGGTTAGATTCACAACTCATTGTATTAAATTTGAATGGTGTTTATGCAATCAGAAATCCATTTTTTTAAGAATTTTTTTAAGGGTTTGTCTCATGGAAAGACAATTTGAATACATTGAATATCAACAAATTTCAAGAAATTTAAACACATTAGCTGATGCATTGGCTCATCATGTTTTAAATAGACATTTGCAACATTTAAATTAAAACAAAACAATATTCAATCCATATTGAACAAGATACCCAAAGATCAAAATTACTAATATCGTTAGGTGAAAATAGTCGTGTGTCAAAAAATATTACAACGTCTATGATCATAGGTTTCAAAAACCTTATGATCTAAAGATATTGATACAAAAAAAAGCCAATATAAATTGACGATAAGCTATCCATGATGATGATCGTGGTAGCAGAGTATAGCATGCGCCACTTTCTGTAGAAATCGCTTAAATGGACTAGGAAACCCAGTAACATGCCTTTAGTATCTGAGACGAAAATCATTTGTTCCAGTCTCTGGATGTCAATGGTCAATCTCTATATGTTTTGTTCCAACTATACGAGGACCTTTGCTACATTAGTCAGTGGTGGGGTTGCCGCTATAGGTTGTGCTTCTCCTCTATCAAAACGACGAAGCACCGCTGGTCATGTTGGGCCAACATCTGCATTTTAATGTTTTTTGTCAATATTGGATGATAAAAAATCAAATAAAATTTAGATAACAGAAAATCTCAAAATGAGAATTTTTACCTGACGCATCCCACTATGTTCCCGGTGTGATTAATGTGTCGGGGTCACCCCTGAAATCAACCCTTGCATAAGGAAAATCCTCAATCATGAATATTTATCTCTTGAGCCATATGAAAAACTGAGGAGTATATCAGACCATAGGACCACCATCACCACCATGACGAGCCATCAATGGAACCCATCACAATATGCATGGTTCCCTCGGTCCCGTCGGATCCACTAACAACCATTGAGCTACAAGGAGTGGAATTTTTGCTAAGGCAAAAGATATGAGAATGGCTCCATAACCAAAGTTCTTAAACTTCCCATTATTTTCTTGTGTGAGTTGGCATTTCATATTGCCCAACAACTCTTCACAGCAGTTAAATAGTGTTCCATCGGAACACTCAACAACAGTATGAATCTATGCTTTGGTAGCCACATGAGTAGTTGCACTTCCACACAATCAAGTAACTGTAAAAGCAATGATTTTAAGGTCTAGTCATTCGATGGTCTTTATGTCGACACGACCATCCTTCAATTGTGAATTATACATGCAATACTGCACCATATAGGAAGCAATATACAACCCCCTCTGGTCATGTGCCTATGAAGGAAATGTCTCTTCCTCTTCGCGGAAAACCGATGAGGAAATAAACATCCTTTGTCTCAATCACAAGCATGTGATCCCTAATGATGAAACATTGTTCCTGGATATCCCAGACATTAACCAACTAGGTCATGAGTTCCACTTGGGCCTTCATTCCTTGTATTGCACAAAATTTGTATGAACTATAATTCTTTAACACACGAAGCATTGCTGGACTATTAATGGCTTCATTGTCGTGTGATTCATGCTCACTTTTTCTCCACTCAAGCATGATTGATTGCCTACAAACAATCATTTAGGAACATTAGAAAACTTGTGGGATAATTTGGAGCAATTTTTGAGGAAATAAATTCAATTTTTGAAAACCCTGCGGCACTTGCGCAGTTTTTTTCATAAATAGTGTGTTTTTGCGCACAATTTATGTATAAAAACCGCGGCGACACGGTGATTTTTTATATATTAAAAAATCATCAGGGTGTGTTGGTGTCACCACAAAAACCTGCTTACCTGTTGTTATCACTCCAATAATTCTCAAGGGTTGTATATATTTTGGTTTAAAGAATATTAGAGGTAACCAAAAACCTACTTTTAAGCCTTAGGATCTAGCCTTCCTAATGCTCATAGAGGGCTCTCTCTATATGATTTATCTTTGTTTATTTTAGTTGATTTTAGGCTAGTTATGTAGGATTACTTGGAATTTTGATTTTGGGTTTGGTTTGGTGGTGGAATCAGTGATTCAGATGGATAGATGTAGGTCTGAATTCCATTGGGCTACTGGAGTCAATGTATCAAAAATTCAGATCAGAATCAAGGTTCTAAAGGGAAGTGTTCACAAGAAAAGATAGCTGAGTAACTTCAGATCCTTAAGCTGATGGTGAAAATGGTTTCAATCGGGATGAGAGAGAAATTAAGGGTTCTCAGATCTGGATAATGAGTGAAAATATAGAGGTCAATCGAAACTAGGGAGAAATTAAGAATTCCCTAATCTGGATATTAATAGAAAACATTAAAATGACATAACAGTTCAATACAGAGTGTTTTTAAACATATTCTGAAATAACAGTCCTGTTATACATGTAGATTTAGAAAACATGCAAGTATTGTGAAAAATTTAGATAAAAACAAAGAACAGTTGAGAATACTTCACTGAAGTGGCCCAACACATGAATCCTGTAATATAGTCTCTTTATTTCTCAATCCATTCTGTTGACTTGAAAATAGTACAAAGAACCCTCTGTTTGAAATCAATACATCTATAGAAGTGTTTTAGAAATCCACACTCAATACTTCAAAATGTGAAGCATTTATACAAAAACTATCATAAAATATCATAAAACAAAATTACGAATTATTCATGGAAAAATAAATATCTTCATGCAAGAAGATAGAGACAACTATCTAACTAATGCAAGTTGTCCCTGCTTTTATTGAATTTGATGTTCTTTGTCTTTGATTTTTTGTTGATTTATCTCTTTGTTGTTTTCTCAATGAATTCTGTTGTTGAGTGTCTTTCACGTTGGCATATTTTACTCTGATTTGAATTTATCTTTTTAACTTTCATCTAATACATTGTAAACTCTGATACTCTTTGACTGTAACTGCTTTGTCAATGATTTAACTTTCACTGTTACTACTGTTTTGTAACTGTAAAACTGCCTGCTCTGTTTACCTTTTCTTGACTGATATGTTTTTCATTTGACTGCCCTGTTTTACTACTGTTATTTTCACATTAAATCAATCAATTTATCCCAAAATGCTGCCTCTCGTAATTTGATCTTTATCATCCTTTTGAAAACTTCATCTACCTCTGTATATTTTGAAAATGTAGGCTTGTTGATAAATAAGTGTTTTACCTCATGTTACAAGTAAAAGATATTCTCAAAACTTTTGTAAAGTACTTTCCCTATTGGAATTCCTTGTGAGAAAGGAATGTTAGCTTGATCCTTGGATACTTCTCTCATTTTCTTATCATAATCCTCTTGTTTCATCAATCTGTCATGAATAACCAGAGGATTTGGTAGGCCTTTTTGCTTTAAAGTATCAAACTTCATCATGAACCTGGTTATGGCCATCTCCATGTTTTGTCATTTTTCTTCAAGTTGAATCATTAAATTTCTCTTAGAAATTACCTTCCTAACTTCTAGGATCATTTCTGTCCTGTCACTAATTTGAATCTCGTCTAAATCCTATTTATTCTTGGAATTAAGAAGTTTTATGATTTCATTGGCCTCTTCCGGTTTCTTGCCAATTTCTTCTTTGATTTTTAGGATGGCTTCACCTGCTGCTTTGATTAAATCTTTTTTTCATAGATAACCTGGATTTATGGCCAAATATCATTGACAGATTCAATGACATTGGCTCATAGCTGCTGCTTGTCTTGTGCCATTGGTTCTTTCAATGTTAAATATTTCTCTAACTTCTACAATTTCTCTGTCAATATGTTTGTATTTTGTACTTCATTTTTATGCATGATCTGAGCAAGTTTTTTCTCATCCTCCAGACTTTTTAGCTATTCTTTAAGTCTGTTGATTTCATTTGTTTGAATAGACATTTCCTACATTTATTTTACTAGTTTAGGTGCCTCATAAATGGGTTGTGTTGCTGTTGTAGATGACTCTGTTGATGAAGTTGTTGCTGATGTGACAAGAGGTGTTGTAGCTAATGGAACTGTAGGGGCCAGTGAATCTACTAATGTAGAAGGCACATCAGTAGTGACTACTAGAATAACAGTGACAGGGACTTCTTCTTAGCTGGCCTTTTTCTCCTGCACTAGATTATCCATTTCATTTTCCATTTCTTTCAACTAGGAAGTTAACTGAAGAATTAGACTCATCATCTCATCTCGCTGACTTTGAATTTCTAGAATTTCTTTAGCTTGAGGATGTTTTGTAGGAGGAATTTTGAGTTGATTTCTTAATACAACAATGTTTGCATTCTTTTTCTTTATCATTTCATCTGCAACTTTGACATTAGTTGGATCGTATCCCACTTCAATTACCAAATCCTCCAGAGATTTGATTCTCTTGTCATTAGCTTGGGATGATGCCTTTTCTAACTTTAGCTGACCTCTTATGTTTTCAAGAGTGTTTTGCAGCTTATGTACACTCATGGCCGTAGTGGTCATTGTAGAATATATCATTTCCCCTGCCTACTTATGAAACTCAATTTGGTCCAAAGGATGAACATCCTTGATCATGACCTCAAAAGTTGTATTTTTGTATCAGAAGATGACTTAGGAGTTTGAACTGTGGGCTAAAGATATGTCATCTGCATCTTTTTAGTCCTATAATAAAAGGCAGAAAGTAGTCTGTTTTGGCTCAGGAGTCTGTTTTAGATGTTGGGAATATATCTCAGTCTTGATTTCCTCGTTTTCGGCCTTGATGTCATTGTATATTTCTTTAATATCAATCTCTCTGTCAACTAGTTTCGTTGAAGAAGATACCTCAACACTATGTTGCTTTTGAATTACTTGAATGTTAGATGTTGAGGGTTGGTGAGTTTCTCCAGAAACTGCAGGAGGTGCATTATCCTTCACCACTGTACCTCTATCAATTACTTCAATGGTTTCCACTTCCTCATTTATAGGATTTAATTTTTTGTTCTTCCTATACATCATTTTGAATTTTGTTTCTGTGGTAGTTTCTGTAGTGTATGATCCTTCTTCTCTAACTCTTTTAGAGTTCCTATCTTGTGGGGCTGGAGTTTGCAATATTTTACTAGTATCACTTTGTTTATATGCCTCTTTCAAAGTGTTCTCCAACCATTCAGACTGATTGGAGTACTTTTCTATGTCTGTCTTGGACTCATGTACATAAGGAGTTAATTTACATTTGACTCTCAATTTGATTATTACTCCTAAAGTATCATAGTACCATTGAAAACTTTGACTGACTTTAAGCTCTTGTAAATAATTTTCTGCTTGTGGACCAACATCTCTATTGTTATATATAAAAGGGCCAAACTGATTCTTAATATTAAATTGTCTTATTTTTGGCTACCAAGAAATGTATTGCATCATAATTAAGGATTTGCCTGATATATTCAAGGGAAAATAACCTGATTGGGAGGTATTTGGGCAGCTTGTATGGAAGAAGATTAGAACCATATACCCTAATCTTTGTATGGTTTTGATACAAGTACGAATATCCTATCCTACTATGTTCAGATAACTACAAGACCTTTTTAATTTCCTCACAAACTCTTGGTTGAATGCTATTGTTCAGCATGTTGACCATTGGATGGATGAAAGAGTCAATGAAATCTGTGTATGTGAATTGTGTTGAATCCTTCCTGAGTAAGGAAGTACAAAATATTACTGACTGTGGATTACCTTCATCATCAAGTTTCTGAAGGTTGATGTCAATTTTTTCAAACTGGAAATATAGAAACATGTGGAACATGACTGATGAATACTTAAAAACACCTTCTTCAGGAATTTTAACTAACTGTTCATGAATAGTATCAGCAAGGTACTGGGAAAAATTGAAAATGGTAGCAGGAGACTAACCAGGGGTGAAAATAGACAAAAACCCTAGGACTAAAGCATCAACATGTTCATCTGTGAAATAACCAAGAATAAAAGACAACATGCTAATAATATTTCTGGTTCTTTCAGAAAATATGGCTTCTGGATAAGGAGGATTGGTTTTGGGAGTCTCTACAGATGATGGAATGAAAGTTTGGAATATCTGGAACCTCTTGGGGAATTCCAGATTCAGATACAACTATGTTAGGGTCTCAATATACAGAGGGGTTTCATATGGTCTAGGTTGGATCCGCAGCATTTGGTTAATTGACTCAGTTGTGATAGTGAACATAATTTTTTTTCTAGGGGTTATAATGGCTCTTTGATCAGAGAAATAACAAGATTGACAAATTATGATGACCTCAGGACACTGGAATGTCTGTGGGACAACATACTTAGGAAAATTGGACTCCCAAATGAAAACTTCATTAGCTTGGTCAATGGATTTTTCATGGCTCCAGCAGTGGAGCTCAAGAAGGTTAAAATCAGTGACAAGGTCACTAATTTTAAAATATTTATCTGCTAAGGGGGTATGCTCTACATCTACAATAGGAGGTTGCAGAGGATTGAAAGATACAATACTTTGAGAAGCCATATTTTTGTTAATTTTAATCAATTGATTACTTTCTGATTGAAAAAATAGACTCTGGCCTCTTTAAAATGCTGTGAAAGATTTTATAGTGTGTAGAAGGGTTTAACAGGTAATAGGGGATTTTCTATGGTCTGCAAAGGTTAAAAATCATTCAATTGATCAAATAATATTTTCTGTGATCAAAAGCAATCTCAGGCCTTGGAAATTTTATTAAAATATGCCTATGGTCTGCAGGAAAAGGATTGGAAGGCAACAAGGGTTTCTTTTGGTCTAAAAAGGCTACCAAACTGATTCAATTACTTATTACTCTCTTTCTATAAGTACAGGCCTTGGTATTTCAGGAATACCTGGAAAAAATGAAGTTTTTTTTATTGCAAAAGGGGTTCTGAGGTAGCATAGATTTTCTGAAGCTCTACTGATCTTTATATTACTTTGGATGGATTCTGCAGTGGTTTTAGCAGAAAATGGTGTTGATTTCTAGTAAGGCTTGATTACAGGTCGGCAGAGTAATCTTTGGCTCAGAAATAGGTCAACAATGTTGTAGTTGTGCATAATGTAACAGAAAACGGTGAAAAGTCTTGCAAAGGATGGCTAATATGCGTTTTAACTAGCATTAATTAAAAATAAATGTGCCGATTAAATTAAAAGTGTAGGATGGTATTGATAACAGTTGAGAGAAACTGCTTAGTGGTTTTTGCATCAGCTAGAGTGGTTGGGCGGTAAATTTTTTGAGGATGCGATCACATGGAATACTGCCACGTAGCTAGGATCGGGGATGCGAAAATCGTTCATTTCGCAATGTCAGAGGGATGCTAATGATCTGGTAATCGAATGTGCGAAAGAGGCTATTGGTCGTTGGATTTGATCAACCAAGATCTAACGGTTGGGCGAATGCGATGGATCCGTCGAGATTTGATGGGTGGGACTCGATCCTAAGTTAATGCGATGGGATATGCATATAAGCTATGGCTTAATATACATGGTCTGGATTGATAATGAAACTTTATATTAAATATAATATAAAGGGATGGGAAAATATATATATGTGGGAACTAATTAAATACGGGATTAATATATATAAGGGGAGCTAATATATTAAAGCTAATCATGGGGTTAAATGAATATGTGCAGAATTTATATACTAAGTTTTGATGTTTAAACAAAATGTCGGAGATGATTTAGCGCTGGAGCCCAAACATTTTATTTAATTTTTAGACTTAGGATAAGGGGGTTTTTGGGATTTTTAAATGAAAAGGGGACTTAATAAAAGGATTTTCATTTTTCCAAAGGAAAATGTGTTTTAAACTAGGGAAAGGGTATTTATATCGGAAAAATGAGTGATGTAATGGGGAAAAAGTAAAATGAAGGGGGAGGGGTATTTTTACAAGGAAAATTAGTTTGAGAATGAAGTTAGTAAGTATGAATTGATCAATTTCTGCTATCCATTCTTTGTAAAAAATTGATTCTGCTTACCCATCACCTACCCTAACATTTTTTCTTCATTTCTATGGGTGCATTTGAGCTTGCAAACACTTACCATTTTTATTTTAACAACAAACTATCTAATTATATCCTTATTACTTCCAATGGCTCAGATTAAACTGTTGAGCTCATTTATTATTCTCTAACTAACCACTGATATGCCAAAATTAAACAGTGTGGCTAGATTTTTATTCTCTATCTATCAACATGAAAGGTCAAGATTAAGCAGTTTGACCTTCAAGGATTGTGGAATTTTTGACAGGATGCGCACAATATTATTTTTCAAAGTAAAGTAAAAAGTAGTGGCATTTTAATTTGCATCACTTTCATGATCTATTTTTATCTCTTTTTGTTGGGGTTCATTTCTTATATTGTTTTTGATCTTTTTTCTTTCAGTCCTTTGATTTTTCTTTTATGACTCTTACCCTCTTTACATTTTTTATTTTTAATATGGGAAAAAAAATTTGCAGAAAGAAAAGTGTGTACATATTACAAGACTAATCATAGTCAATTCAAAATTATGAATCCTATTATTATAGGACCCTAACAGTGGCTCCACATGGGGATGGTATTTCCTAGTGAAATGTCAAGAAATTTAAGATCAGTAGCCTTTGACCTTTGATTGTGCTTTTCTTGAATTGTTTTATGAGCTCTGCTTTATTCATACTTATGATATTTTGTCTTTCAAAGCTTAGGGCCTTCTCTTTAGGCTTCAACTTTGCAAGAAAAAACATCCAATCCAATCTAAAATCTGCAATTTTATGTACAATGACTAAAGTAAACAAAGTTAGTTAATGTTAATAAGGGGAATAGTAATGCTTCAACATTCTACCATTTATAGGTCCACCTGGCAGATCTGATCCATCCAAAACCTTCAAAAATAATGCAGTGTTACCTCTATAACCATAAATGACATAGGGACATTTCCATAGGAAATCAAATTTACCATGTTTACCTTTCTCTTCTCTCCTGGAATACCATTTAAGAACTTTGTCACCTATGTAAAAATAATCTTCCTTTTTGTCTTCTTGTCAAATATATTTTTAATCTTATCTTGGACAATTTGTGACTTGACATAGACTTCTTCCCTAGTTTGCTGCAAGTGTATGGTCTGATTTATCCTTCTATGGATATCATTGGTTTCTACCTGCAATTATTGGATCATTTTCATCACTGGAACTCCTAAAGAGGATGGAAAAACAACATCCATCCCATATACAAGCTGATACGGGGATGTACCAATGGATTTATTTGTGGTGAGTCTGTCTGCCCATAAGGCATTAACTAACCTTTTGTTCCAAGTTTTTTTATTGTCTTCTAGTAGTTTCTTGATGATATTAACAAGGATTTTATTGGAGGATTCATCAAGTCCATTACCTTGAGGGTAATAGGAAGTGGAATGGCCAAGGCTAATGTGGTATCTTTTATAGAAGTCAATAATTTTATTAGACTTGAAAGCAGCCACATTATCAGTAATGGGATTTTGGGGGCATCCAAATCTAGACAGTATACTATTTTCTAGGAATGAGATTATGATAGAATCAGTGACCTTCCTAGAAGGAATGGCTTCTATCCATTTGGTGAAATAGTCTATGGCTATCAAAATCCATTTGTGTTGGGCTGAGGAGGGTGGGTGAATTTCACCAATGAAGTCTAGACACCATTGCTGAAATGGAATTTCTGTGGAGATGGGTTTAAGGGGTAAAGGTAGTAGTTTTTTCTCCCCTTCAAAGGTTTGGAATTTGTGACAGGAGGTCACATACTTTCTTACATCTGCAAAAAGTGTAGGCTAGTAAAAACTAGCCCTCAAGATTTTATCTACAGTTGATTTCCAGTAAAGGTGTCCTCCACAATCACCTGCATGAAACTCTACCATTACTTTACCAACTTCATGTTTAAGTAAACAATTCAATAAAATGCCACCATGATCTTTCCAAAACAGAGTGTTATCTATGATACAAAATTTCATTGCTTTTAATTTTCAAAATCTAGCTTTAGTTCTTAACAACCCAGGATGAGCTTGTAAGTTTAGTAATACAAATATGATATCTAAATACTATGGTGAATCTGAGAAAGCTTCACTGATATGTGGAGTCGCCATCTCTTCTTGATCATCCAATTGGACAATAAAACTTATCTCTAAGGCTTGACAATTCGATTCAGCCATGAGTTTGGCTAAACCTTGGCCTTTAATGAGTTTGGTGGGCTTAATTTCCATGTCATATTCCAAAATGGTGGCAATCCATTTGACTCTCTTCCCATCAGGCCCATTCTGAGTCAGAATGTCCTTTACTATTGAATTTGGGACATATGCAATGATGTATGAATATAAGATGTACACTCTAAAGTCTTTAGTAGCCTTCACTAAAGCCAATGCTTGCTTTTCCATTATGTTATATTTTAGTGTGGCATCTCTTAGTAATTTGCTGAAAAAAGAAATGGGTTGTTCATAACCCTGATCATTATTTTGCAGTAAAACTACAGCAATAATATGTTTTGAAGCAAAAGCAAAAATAATAAAATCTTTTTTGAAATTAGGACTTATTAGGATTGGTGTTCTTATAAGGGCTTGTTTGATTGACTCAAAGGATTTTTTGGCCTCTACTATCCATTTAAGTGCTGAGTCTTTCTTTAACATGTTATTCAGTTCTCTAATTATTTCTTCTAAATTCGAAATGAATCTTCTGAGAAAATTAATCTTACCTAAGAAAGCCTGTAATTATTTAATATTCCTAGGATGGCTTATGTTCAAGATGGCCTCTATTCTAGCTGGGTCTATCCTAATTCCCTCTTTTAATATAATATGTCCTAATAGTTTACCTTCTTCAAGTCCAAAGAGAGTCTTTTTGGGATTCAAAGAAATACCAAATTTCCTACATTTAATAAACACTTATCCCGGGTGATTTACATGTTCATTGTTAGTTTTTGAAAATACACTTATATCATCTAGATAAATTACAATAAAATCATGAATTTATTTGGATAAATCTATATCCACAACCCTCTGGAAAGTAGGTCCTGCATTCATTAATCCAAAAGGCATTTTCAAATACATGAAAGTACCCCAAGGAGTAGTAAATGTTGTCTTTGGTTGGTCTTCTCACTAAATTAAGATCTGATTATACCCAAATAATCCATCAAGTAATGAAATCCTAGATGAACCAACCACCCTTCGTAAAATATGATCCATCTTGGGGATAGGGTAGTTATATTTTATGGACACCTTGTTTAAGTTTCGGAAATCAACACAAAGTCTGATTTCCCCTGTTTTCTTCCTAGTGGGAACTAAGTTTGAAACCCAATCAAAATATCTGATAGGTGCAATGATCTGTGCTTCATGCATTCTCTTTACTTCTTTTTCAATCAAAGGCATTAAAACTGGATTGATTCTCCTAAGCTTCTTTTTAAAAAAAAATTGATCTTCTTTGATAGGTGTTTTATGTTGTATTATGCTAGTGTCATAAGATTCTAGGTATTCATAACTCCATGCAAATACATCCCGAAATTCCTTAAACATAGCTATGTATTTTAGTTTTTCTTCTTGAGGTAATGGTTTGGAAAGTTTGATGAGTTTAGGCCTTTGTTCTGTTCCTATATTGCATTCTTCTATATCTGATCTTAATGGTTCCATATTTGGTTTTCTTGCAACATCATTTAAATAAAAAATATCTTCTAATGGAGCCAATCCCTTAGGTAAAAAGTTATTCTTAAGGTTTAAAATGTCAAAATCATTATCTTCTATTTCTTCTATTTCTACCTTTTCTAAATTATCTATTTATACTTGAGTGAATTTAGTGGGTTCATTGAAGTCTAAATTATTTACATCTATCTCACCATCTATTTTATCATTTAGTGTACAATCTGTATCTATGTTACAATTCTGTAATTCTCCCTCGACATTCATAAAGTGATATATTTGAATACCTTGTGTAAAAATTTGCAAATATTTTAAGTTGTCTGGTATAGTGGGCATGTGTCTTACCTTTGCTATAGATTGTTGATTTTTCTGAAAAGGCATATTGCAGGTACTAGCAAAAGTTGCTAAACTGTGTGCCTGTATGTTCTGTTTTCTAGGAATTACAACAAAGTCATATTCAAGAAATTCTTTAATCATATCTAAAATTGTTTCGTTGTATTGGCTAAATCTAGGATTATATACACAATATTCTCCTCTAATTTGTTTTACAATTAAGTAAGAGTCTCCCATGATAGAAACAATTTTTCCTCCTAAATTTATAACAATCTGTAGTCTTAATATTAAAGCTTCATACTCTGCCATGTTGTTTGTACATTTGAAGTTTAATATAAAGGAATGACCTTCTGAATGATTGTTTTCCATGTTATGAATCCAAACTCCTGCTCCTGCTCCTAATTTGTTCACCGAGCCATAAAAATCTAGGTGCCACATTGATTCATGAAATATGTTGTCACTGTCCGGTTCTTTATGTTTCTGTCTTAAGGCTATGTTGTTCTCTATGCCAGTTTATGAATTATATAAAATTAAAGACTCCATATCATTAGGTACAAAATAAATGGGATAGTTTCGAGGTCTTTCTACATTACTGACCATGTACTTCATTAGAGTCTCTGTGTAAATTTTCTTGGATTGACCAAATACTGAAATAGTGGCATAAGACATGTCTAATTGTAGAGATCCCTGCAGTTTTTCTCCCCATGAGCGAAATAAAAACATTCCATAATTTGGAAGGATGTCAGCTACTACAATATCCATGAATATACTTTTTCTAGGGTATTGGACTAAAGTGACACATAAATATTTGATTAAGCCTAAACATTTCAATTTACTGGAATCAAATGAGAAAATATCCTTATAAGGTCTAGTGATGTTTAAATTCAAATTTTACATAATGGCTTTTGGCATTAAATTATGTGAGGCTCCTGTTGGCAAAAAAGGGGATCTATGAGCAAGACCCAGGTTCAGGATGGAGGCCAACAAGGTTTTCGCAGTAGTCTAGCACAACGCCGAAATTTTCACCCTACTCCAAGGAGCAGAGAATCTCACCCGAGGCGTGTCGTGGCCTTAGTAATATTAGGAGACAGATCATGTACCAGACGATTACAACCATAAAGAACAACTAAAGGAACTTGAAATAGCAAACAGATCTCACTACTATGTATACGCTATTACTCATCGTGTATGTTCAGGATTCTGAATTGAAATTTAAAACAGGGCATACATTGATAGTAAGAAAATGATTAACACTAAACTCAAAACATTAAACACAACAATAACCATATTTCATTATCAATATCAAATGACATACATCACCCCATAAATTATATTACAATGTGATTTAGTACAACAGAGATCTCACAGAGCTCTCCTATGGTTTTTCCCTCTGCAGTCCTAACTAACTATCTACGCTGGCTGATTTCATATTTCTTCTTCTGGCAACGTGACTATCAGTATTTCCTCTTTTCCTACTCTACTTCTTGCCACTTCTTCTTTATTACTGGGAGTTATGTTGATTTTCCTTGTCTCCCATATTTTCCATCTATGTTGTTCTTCGCAACTGTCGCGCCACCTATCTTCCGGTTATTTGCAACCGTGACAACTCCTTGTCTACCTTGATTGCGCTCCACCACCTGTTCTCCGCAACTCAAAACTATTTATTTTCCAAAACAAAGGCCCCAAAAGGCCCCGAACACACACTATTGACTCATCCTGAGTCAATATTTTCCTACTGCTGTGGCTTCCATTGGTCTGTTCGGCTTCTGAGGCCGACTTTGTCTTCTCCGTTTCTTCACTCTGTCCAAATAAAGGCCCCAACTATGGAACCTTTCTCAATGTTGAAGACTTGAGTTATGTAAACTAGGTGATTTCCTATTGTCGTTATCTAATTAGCTATTCAGATTCGGTGGCAACTCTTTCAGCCTTAGTTTCATTTTCTACTTGCGGAAGTTTTTTGAATTCCTCTTGGACCTTAGGCCCGACTTCGGCTGCCATCTGTTGTATTGCTTCTGCTTTCTTCTTGATTGGTTGCCTTAGCTCTCTGAGAACCTACTTTGTAGTAGTAGAGTGCTCCTCTATCTTCTGTATTTTGGTTTCCAATACCTTCGCTTGGTTGTAGAGATGGGTTATGGCAATGGTATCAGTGGCTTGTTTGATCTCTTGTGAAATTTTTTGAAGTTGTGCCGAGATAGGTTTGGATTTCATGGTTAACGAGTTAGAGCATTCATGTAAATGTTTCAGTAGGTTGTAGGCCTCTTTAACTGTCATCCCCAGGGCTTCCTTCATTTCGGTTACATGCTTCTGTTTCTCGGTGACCTTCTTAGCATATATCATGGTAGGGTCTCGTAATGTTGGCCTAGCAGCTAGAATTTTTTTGAGTTCTTGGTTTTCCCTATTAAGATTTGCACACATCATTTTCACTCAGATAGACCTTTCTACCATGGAGAAGGCCGATATGTCCTCTGGCATCTTTTTATCCTGGGAAATTACTGTAGGCCAGAGGTCCTTGAAGATATTTGTTAGCTTTTCCAACTGCTCCTATAGAATTTCCTTCTCCCCTTTTAGTTGATTGCGCTCTTCAATAAGCGGGATGACCTACTATTGTTACTGCTCGAACCTCTGTTGGAGGTCATTGTGCAACACTTCTACCTACTATGTTGCGCACTGAATGAAGTTGTATAGCTGTCCAGTCCCCTATTTTTGCATGCTCTCATCACCTAACATGTCCTCAGTTGGCAGTCTCTCTCTGATGGATTGGCTGCTGGCGATTGATTTCTTTTTTTTCTCATGCGGTGATGTGGGTTGGTTCTGTTGCAGCAACTGAGGTTATGGGTTATTCAAGCTAGTGGTCAGTTGAATCTAATGTAGTATTACATTGGCTTGCTGAAATGGGTTCAACTCTTTTGGCGAGGGTGTTGTATCTACAGTAAAAGATCCTCCTTGAACTAATAGTTCTAGGAAAGTGCCCTACCCCACCAGAGGTTATTTAACGTCGTGTACCCTAGCTGTACTCGAGTTAACTTCTGCCTTGGTGTCCCCATTTGTCTTGTTTCTTAGCCTTACTAGGTTTGAGATAGTTTCTGATGTGGATGGAGTGCAGGTGGATTGGTCTTTGGAAGTAAATGAAGTATGGGGTGATGAATGGTGAGTATGAGGTGAAGAGGTGTGAGTGTGGGGTGGAGATGATGTCTAAATATTCAAAACCGAGAACGGATCAAACACAGGTAGCGCAGAGGTGACTTGGGTGGTAACCTCTGGATCTTCCTGAACTGGTACTCATGTATCCATGATTTGGGTCTGACCTTCCTCAGTGAGGTCAACTATTTTCCTATGCACCATAATTCCTTCTTTCTTGGCCTTAGGTGTAGCTACTAGGGGTTTAGGTGCTTTTCTCTTACGGATTGAGGTGATTGTGGTTGCCAGGGGTGAACTGAACATGGTGGAAGGTAAATCAGTGATGATAGGTGTGAATGTGGATGGTGATGCAGAATTTGAAGACTGAAAATAAAAAAAATAAGGAAACACAATAGAAACACTTGTGAGATTTTGTATTATCAGATTGCAGTCCTTCACCTTTGTGTCTAGTTGGTCCAGTAAAGCTTTTAGCTGTAGTCGAGAAATTTTACTCGTTGTTTCCTTTATTTTCTCTCTTGGGAGTGCTTTTGGCAGCATGCCCTCGAACGAATAGTGAGGTATTCCGCTTCTAACTTCCATCCCAACTTCTGGCCATGAACAGACTTCAGTGTGGAACGGTCTCATTTTGAACGTGGTTTCATCCATGCAAATAGGTCTGATATATGTCTGGTTTTGGGTGACCCCAAACCATATCTATGAATAATATATTTCCAACAGGTTCCTCAGAACCCTTTGTTGCCTCGCCACCTCATCCTCCATCTTCCTGTACCAGAATGAGAAAGCCTCCTCATTTACTTCCTTGGTGCTGGGATCTTCTGAGATTCTCCAGGTGCGAGCTTTCCTACCCCCAGTGAGTCCATTTCCACATCACAAATGCCATTACGAGGTAGCACGTCGAAGTAATGATAAAGTTTAGAAGGATCTCCCGATGGAGGCAAAATAATCTAGAAACAACAAAAAAAGTAAATGCAAAGGTTTGTTACAGAATATGGAAAAAAAAAATTGAGGTAAATAATTAAGAGAAAAGAAAAATAAAATCATGTTACCTGGTAAGGTGATGAACTTGCTACATGTCAGTATAGGGATGCCTGAGAGTTGAACTGGTTAATGCTCCAAACCACCTAGGCATCGCAACAACCAGGAAAAAAAAAATCCTGTAATAACTTTGAAGGAAAAATAATGTATGGAAAAAATTGTGAGGATAGCTAGGAAACTTAACTCACCGATGAGAAATTGGTTGGAATTGAACTGAAAACCCTTAGCGTGGTGAGTTTCAGAGCTTCTTCAAAGAAAAGGAAGAATGATAGTTCCAGTAGAGAACCCTAGGTAGGAATGGTTATTGTTAGTATGAATCTTTCGTCGTAAAATATCACTTTAGCTACGCATAACAAATAGCCCTAACATCGATTATGGCTGCCAAACATCTTTAAATTTGCTGCACAAATCCAGATCTAAGCATAAAATACATTAAGCAGATAAAGTAAAATATGGCTCCATGCATCCAATAGACAAGACAAGAACAATTTATTTGAAAGAATCTTTTTTATATTATATCAAAAGGGGCACCTGGGAGGAAAACAAGAAAGGTGTTTTCCGATTCTCCTCGGTGGGATGGGTTCTTGAAAGTCCTCAGTGTTTCAGATCTAAAATTCCTCTCTCTTGTTGATGTAGAAAACCCAAACAAACATAGAACTCAATGGGAGCTCATAATACAAAAAAAATGGAAAAGGGTGACCAAGAATAGATCTAGTGTGATCTAATGCAATGGAGGTGACTACTGAATGGGGAAAACCTTTCTATTTATAACAAAATATTGGGGTGTTCTAGAACTCGGTGCATGAATAAAATATTATTAATCGAATTCTAGAATCATCCTTTAGGAATATTTTATTATATTTGTTGGAGGGAAAAGGATTTTTGACTTGGGTCAATTCCTTTACTTATAAATAACAAATAAATAAATGATTTATTTATTATTTTAGGGAGATGATGGGGATATAATTAAATAAATAATGGTTTATTTAATTATTTAAAAATGATTTAGTCAAATTTAACTAGGAATAGTATTCAAATAGTGATTTAAATAACTTATTCTTAGGAAATAATCAAATAAATAATGATTTATTTAATTGATTTCCTTGTTTTGGGTTAAATATGACCAGGAAATATAGAAAAATGTTATTTCACATGGTGAAAGCAATTTTACTTAGGGTAAAATTGGTCTTACATGGTGTACTTGGGTTCATCTAATGATAATAGGTTAGATGACCAAAAAAATGGTGTAACAGATTGCCCCCCAACATATGAGTGTTAGGAGAAAATCGTATGACCGAAGTACGTTGTAAGAACTCAATCACTAGACATCAAGAGGGAAGTGAGAGAGAGGAATGTAAGGTAATCTAAAGTGTTAAAGGACTAGACCCTGAGGAGACGAGACTTACAGGTGCAACAAGTCTCAAGTTTATGAAGTGGTACCAATGCTAAAGGAGGTGGGGGAGGCATACCTATGCCCGCCAAGACAGTAGTACAAAAAATAAGGCGCCCAGAAAAACATGGAACACAATAATGAAATAGGTGTTGGCCTAAAGATGAGCCAGAGAAATAGAATGATGAATCCCACATACATGCTATGCCTGGAATAACCGTCAGGACTTATACAATAATAGCTTAGTACATGAGATACAAATATACCCAGATGCCCCCTACACACGGGGAGGGGCTCACAAAATCTGACTGATACATGCAAATCAAAGAGGTGCTGCAAATGGCGGAGGCCGATATCATCAAATACGAGAAGCTGCATTAAGGGCTGCAATGAAGAAGACATCTGGGCATGTGGGGGGCTACCTGTAGGGCCACCCCCTCATGAGGGTTGAGACATCTCACACACACCCGAGAATCACCAATACCTGCTGCTGCATCACGGTACCATCAAGTGTATAGATCACGATCATGTTGAAAAGAGCTCGAACCAAGGTACACTGCCCCCCGAGACCTGGCTTTTGGAGTAAATAAGCTGATGTCGACAAAAGTAGGTCCACCATAGGTGAGGAAAGAAGGGAACCCCAACGAAGGCATGAGAGAAAATAGTAGAGCGACTCACAGACAAAGACTAATGATGATGATGAAATGGGTGATACTAAGTAGCGGATGGACGACTTCCCTTGTTAGAGCATAAAGGGCATGAATGGCTTGGAAGCAACTAACACAATATCGAGGAGGATAGGTGACAATGGTACTGAAGGCCATATTGTGCAACATGAGAGAGGGACAAAACGATGAAGGATGGAGGGCTATAGCGGGAGACAAAGGGACGCGAGATAGACTCCATGACGGATGAGGACTCAACATGGATGCTCTAAACAAGGGCGACTCGATGGTGCTGCCACATAGTAAAGGACCGATGGGGAACCATAAAAGCATGAGTACAATAGGCTAGCTCATGATGAAAATCGACACGAACAAAGACAAGTAAGGAGGCAAAGTGGTGCCCCTAGTACAAGTGTTGCGAGTGAAGAAATTTGATTTTGAGAAGTGGGAAATAGACCCTTCATGGACAAAATGTGTCATGGTGAAGTGTCAAAACATGAAAAACTAACAAATACCAATTTGAGCGCTCGGTGAGAGCTTTCCAACGGTGTAGACGGTGTGTCAAACAGGGCTACGGTTTGGTCGCAGTGGGCGAAAGAAAAACATGGGTTTCTCTTCTAATAAGGCATTTTCCCTCCAAAATCATTCATTTTCTTGTGTAGCTGTGGTGAATGTGGAGAGGAGAGAAGGCCCTAAATATTGCGGTGATCATAGCGGACAAACCGACCGTTGGAATCACGATCCATCAGTTGCAGGTAAGAGGCCTAATCCTACTCTTTTCTTTTGATGGATTCAAAGTTCAGATTAGGGTTTTAAATCTCAATAACTGCCCCTACTTCATCTTTACGATCGGGTCGCACTTTTTGGGGCAAAAACTGTGACCTGGGACATAGGTTTTGGCCTGAAAAGTGCGACCTGGCCCAGGATTTGCCCAAAAAGTGCGACCTGTGAGATGTGGGTTGGTTCAGTGCTGTGATGGTCTGAGATTCAGTTTTGGTGTAAGGAATTGCAGTTATGTTTATCTGCAGACTGAAAAATATGATGGTTTTGTGCATATATAGCAGATATATGGATCAAGTGGAGAGAGAGAGACCTAGGTACATTATGAACGGAGATCCAAGCAGATCAGGGTGTCTGTCATTCATTGGCTAGGTGTGGAGTTCTGAAATTTTTGGAGAATCCTTTGATGAGGGCTGGTGAGCCCTTGTTGGCCCAGATTATTAGTTATTGGGATCCAGACCATGAGGTGTTTATAGTGCAGGGGCACAGGATTGAGCTGACGATCCAGGATTTGTATTTCATGACTGGTCTCCCGCCATTAGGGATGGTGGGAAATACACAGCCAGTGTTACCGCGGGGGCGTAACATCATGGAGTTTGTGGAGCGACATTGTCAACCAGGTGTCCAAGTCAAAGGGACTCGGATATCGATTGGGGATCTAGAGAGGTTGGAGACTCGGGCAATGGTGGCAGCAATGTTGCGGGTTTTGGGCAGCCAGGCGTTCCATCACATCACTGGAGGGCAGATGATGATTGTAGAGAGTGTGTTGGGTGGGACTTACTATGGGTGGGCCCCGATGATGTTGGTGTTGTTGAAACGACAGCTGTTGCTATGTAAGCGGCAAGTGAATCATGATTGTGCTTATGGGACAGTATTGTGCTATTTCTTCTTTGAGAAGATCCCAACCTTACGACCTCATATGCATTTACCTGATGGGGGCCCAAGAGCGCCCCAGATGCATCGATGGCGACAACTACTGAGTAGAGGAGGGGGAGGGGCGGTCGGACGGGTGTTCCGACCTGAGTTCTTCACCCATTGGGATCAAATGCCATTATACATAGATGACTATCCCTATAGTGGGATGAGTTATTGGGGAGATCCGGACTTGCCGCTTCCGCCTGGTCGAGTATGGAGGCCTGATGGTAAGTGACAAGCAACTAATTTGTTATGTTTATTTTAGAGTTTATGACTAGTATTCATGGTACTAATCCTTATACTTTTTTTTTTTGGAATGCAGATACAGCTCCGGTAAAACCGGCGAGATATATGGGACGACCTGTAGCAGCAGGAGCTACAGGTGCAAGTGGATCGAGGACGGGACAGAACGAGGAGATGGCCGCACTGTTGGAGGACATCCGTCGTAGGTGTGAGGGGCTGCTGACTAGTGTGTCGGAGCATGGTTGGCAAGATTTAGATGACCGATACATAGAGTTATGTATTGGGCTACCCTCGGAATGGCGAGGTATCATGCGACGCATGGCGATGGCCAGTCAAACTGTGCGTGATCTACGAGCTGCTGGAGCAGAGCTGTTGGCTCGGGATCCTCCAGAGAGTGATTAGATGTGGGGCAGGTGATGCCCCCAATGTCGATGTAGGGGCAAGTGGTGCCCCCAATTTTTGTAGTTTTGTTTTTTAACATGCTATGGGCATGTCCTATGTTTCAGAGTAGATGGACTCTAAAAACACATGTTAGATGAAATATATGATTTTTATGTAGTTTTTTGATGGTGTGAAATGTTATTGTCTTGTGTGTGATAAATTTCAGTCTAGTACATGATTTTTGATTTGATCTACGAAGTGATTTTGACGTCGAGGTATATGGTTAAAAGTAATGAATCTAAATTCACGTATCAAGAGTTTCACTCGTAAATATTGTCTAAACAGGAGAGGGTTATGCACATGATAAACACCATTAAGTTGTAAGACAATAAGCAGGGAATCTAAATGAATGTGCAGATGGAGGATGTGATGGGAGAGGGCATCAGCTAAGAGACCACGTATTGCAGCATATTCGGCCTGATTATTGATGGCATTACCAATGCAGACCCCATTTTCAAGGGTTAGGGTATGCAAGGGGGTAAAGATGGCCCATGCGGCCGAAGCGAGATTCTGGGAATAGCAACTTGCCCCATCGGCATAGCCAATATAAGGTGTGGACGAGAGGGTCGAGGGAATGATGTCACAAAACCAGAAATGGGAGGAAGAGTGGGAACTCATGCGGCGACGGACCTCATAGATATGGATGGTATGATCATGATTATGGGAAGAAAGGGAAAGGTCAGGGAAACCACAGGATGCTTCAAAGCTACTTAAATCATTAGTATGGGAAGAGAGGCGCATATATGGGTCATCAGGGGGAATGACAAGAACAAGTGAAAAGATGATCCAAGCAGGAAAAGTCCAAGAATGTTGCGGAAGGGGAATTGAGAAAAACAGATGGAGTGGGTTCGGAGGGAATGTACTCTAAGGGTCATGCAGATGATGATAGGTATAGGAGGGGAGCAGTCGAGTCTGACATTTCAACATCAGGGGGAGGGATGTTAACGGTAGCAGGGGAAGCCTCAAGTAAACTTGACACATATTGAGCAAGGATGGGAGAGGTGGATTGATTTTGTTCAACTTCGTACTCACGAATGACTTCTAAAGAGGCTCGGTAATGCGTGACGTGAGGGAAATGGTGAGAATAATGGCCATGGACACCACACAGAGCACAGGGTTTGTTGGTGCAAAGAGTCTTCGGGTTCTTGACTGCTGATGAGGAAGAAACAGAGGTTTCAAAGACCATAGATTCAGGGAACGCGACTTTAACCATGGGTTGGATACAGGGCAACTTAGGACAAGTATGGGTGGCATGACCAGTACCATCACACAAGGCACAAGGCTTGGTGGGAGGGGGAGGGGTAGGGTCGGGTGTGGTGGCCTTGTCTTTGGATGCCCCCTTACGAGTTTTTCTTTTCTTGCCCGTAGCTGTCGCAGCATGAGGATGCTCTTGCGGAGGGGCTAGGGGCACTGTTGTGGTGGAAGGAGCGACGAGAATCGGTTGAACTGGTGTCACAGCAATGTATGGTTTGGGGTGGCGGGGTGGGGTCTCAGTGGGAGGAGTAAGATACCATACCGGTATTCCCAAGGTTAAATTAGGGAGGGAAAGGGTGGCCATGACGGGAACCGAATAGACTCCAGGGGGGGACCAAGGAAATTTATTTGACCAGCATATTAATGACCAGGAGGGATGGCTCCAGTATGGTGGAGACCGAAGGGAACCGTCTCAGGAGCATAGGGGGGGTTCCTGAGTGTGACGTATATGGGAAGGCCCAGGCGGGAGAGGGTCAGTTGGTTGGGGTGAAGGGCTAGGATCAGGGTGCAATGGATGAGATTGAGGTTGCTGACTAGTCGAGGCAGGCTGTGGAAGGGTAGCCTGAGATGATTGCATCATGCAAACATTCACTGAACTAGGATCAGAGACAGGGAGAGGAGGAGGACCTGGGAAAGTTCCAAGCAAGGAGGAGTCTTTGTAGACGCTGGGGGAAACATTGGTCAAAGAATCAATAGCTTGCTTATTGGTGACAGTAGAAATGGTGGACTCAAGGGAGGTCTGATATTTTGGTTCATGATACGTCAACTGGTCAATGGTGACAATTTTTCCATTATGAGGGAAAAACATCTTGCGGTGGACTGCGAAGGGGACGAAAGACATGGAATAGGTGTAACTACACCCCAAAAGAATGTTGTAATCAAGAGGGGCATCGATAACTTCAATGTTGACACAAACAGTCTTGCCTGCAAGGGTGATAGGACATTTACAAAATAAGTCAATGGGCTGGGAGGCATGGCCATCCCACGCACGAAGGGTGATTGTGGAAGGGGCCAGCTCAGGAGATCCGAGTTGTTTCCAAACTGAAACAGACATCACACAGGTAGATGCCCCCTCATCAATAATACACCGAGCCACATTGGCATTTTGGATTTTGACTGGGATTTGGAAAGCAACAGAGGCCGGGAGGGGGGGATGGTCTGACTGACGGGTATTGAAAACAATTAATTGGTCATCAGCAGGATCTAAAGCACCCACGGTAGATAGTAGAGCCTTCTTTTGAGAAGGACATGACTGGAGGAGTTCTAGTGTTGAAATGGCAGCGGGAGATTGAGCCAGATCATCTACTATGCTGTATGAATGGGCAGCCCGACCAGAGGCAGCATTTCGGCGTAATGGACCCTTGGAATTTTGGTATGAACCTCAGCTTTGGGCGAAGGGATTTGCAAGGGACCATTGGGTGTCGACAGAGGCTCTGTGGGACCTGAAGATGGGGACTCAGAGATAGATGGAACAAGAGGTGTGGAGTACTGACGAGACCGAGTTTGAAGATTAAGGTCGACAGTGAGAGGTGGGTCAGAGGCCATCATGAGAATCTGGTAATGAGATGAACTAGAAGGGGAAGGTTGAGTAGCCACGAATCCTTGTTGAGGGAAAGGATCGGTAAGCACAGTGGGTTGGGAAGTAGCCGTATTGGGAGGGACAGGAGGGGAGGAGTGTTGTCCCCGCACGGTGGCCTGAGACTCCCACATCTGTCACATCTGTGGTAATAGGGGACAATCGCGAGTGTAATGACCATAAACACCGCAACACGAACAGGGCTAATTGGTGCAAAGTGGCATGTCCGGCTTGGGCTGAGAGCCTTGTGGCTGGTTGGCATTGGTAGAGTCAAGACTTGAAGAATTGGATCCACAATTACCAGAAGCGAGTTGATTGCCTTTCCTCTTTCTTTGAGAAGGAAGAAGATTAGTTTCCCCCTGCTGCGTAAATACTTGCCCTGGAGGGGGTAGTAAGTGCGGTTGTGGGGGTGGAGAAGGCAAGGGAGTGGGAGGTCCAAATGCTGGAGGAGATGGGACACCAGGCTGTGGGTATGGATAAGGGGTAGGATGGGCAACATTGAGGTAAGCAGGAGTGTGGGGAAAAGGAGGAGGCATGCCGTATCCTAGATACATACTACTTGGAGGGTGGAAAGTGCCGAAGGGGCTAGCCCCTCCTCGAGGGAAACCGTAGCCCAGAAGAGGTTGAGCAGGGGTATGCGACAGAGCTCCAAAAATACCGTCGGCAGAGTGAGATGCCCCCGAGGCATTAGGGCCACCGGGATTTGGGAGGTCAGGAAGGACAGTATAAACATAACCAGATTGAGCATATATAAGGTCATATTTCAATGCTATTTTGAGGGCGGCTTCTTCGATTTGGGGAAAATGGGATGCGACATCTTTGCCAATTGGAGGTAAGAGAGAACGAAGGAACCAATCCATGTAAACCTGATCTTCAAAGGGGGGAGCGCGACACAAGCTCCGTCTTCGTCGCCATTCCTGGACATGAGCGAAAAGGCGGGTCGAAGAGGATTGATGAAAAGAGGTCAAGAGTTCAGTACCAGTGTCGTATCGGAGAGGGAGCTAGAAATAAGATAAAAAGGCTTGGGCGATGGTCGCAAAGGTGGTATGGGAAGAGGTGGCTTGATCAACATACCATTTAGAAGCTTTGTCAGTAAGCGTGTGTTGGAACAATCAAAGATGGATGGAGTCATCGGTGATGGAATTGGAGGAACACCACATGTGGAAAGATTGGATATGGTTGTAGGGATCTTCACTAGCAAGGCCTTCAAACTTGGGAATGTCGGAGGGGAGCTTGGTTGGCATAGCAGGCCAACTGACATCGTGGTGGATAGGATCATTAATCAGTTGATTGAAGTCGGGGAGACTGAGACTGGCCATATAAGGGAGCAAAGGTGCAGTCGAGGTAGATCTTGTAGTGGTTCCACTGGAAACGGACCCAGCAGTAGAACTGGGGTTGCTGCTGGTAGTAGGTCCTGAAGTAGACATAGTGAAAGTAATAGGGGGGGAACCAGGAGTAGAGGGAGAACTCGAACAATTAGAAGAAGAGTCAGAGTGCGGACTCAGGGGAGGACTTACTCGATGACGATGGTAAGGAGGAATTCGACCAAGCGGAAATTGAGGGTGAAGGCCAAGAAGTCTCCGGGACAAACGCCTTGGAGGCGCAATGATGACAAGAAGAAGAAAAACCGATAATGGCAGGGAGGTGCAAAATCAAGGCGAGACAAGGGCAGAGAGGTGCAGTGTCAATTGATTTTAAATTCTTTGCCAGGAAGTGTTAACCAAGCTCTTCTTCTCTTAGGGTCAGTGTGTGGCATGCGTTAATTTTAATTGTTTAAACCTATACATTTTGAGGGTAAAAGAAAAAGTGTGCTGCATAACTGAAAGTAAATCTGCAGTAAATAAGACTGAAAGAACAGAAAATTAACATCTAACAATGCATCAATCTAACCCAAGAAGGCAGGTCTCTCAAAACTAGTCAATAAGAGGGAAAAGCACGCTAAAAGAGGCCAATAGATCTAAGGTCGGGAGGGACAGGGATCTAAAGGAGAAATATGCTGGAAAGGGGTGCAGAAAATAGCAAGGAAGCAGAGGCAAGGTTGCTGTGACAAAAAGAGGGGATCAGCTAAATATAGGAGGGTGAAAGAGGTGAACCTAGAAATGAACCCAAACAAAACTAGATGAGGTGATTTGAAAGGGATAAGAGTTGATCGAAAGGGATCTGAAAATGAGGTATCGGATCGAAAAGAAAAGAGGCTGAAACTCTGGAAATTCAGACTTCTAAAATAGCAAAAACTCACGCACAAAAAGTGGAGGGTACTAGAGCCCTAAGGGGAAAAATTCCCACTTAGTTAAGTAAAACATATCAGAAACAGGTCTAAACGGGCGAAGACAGAGGCTGGAAAACCCTGACAGAAGCTTTATAAAAATCCAGAAAAAGGGCTGGAAAATTGCAGAAAAAAGGGCAGGTCACAGGTTCTGACCTGTTCACAATCCAGGTCGCAGGTTTGGGGCAGAAAAGTGTGACCTCAAGGCCAGGTCACACATTTTGGGCCGATAAGTGTGACCTGCAGATCCGGGTCTCTCGGCGGCAGATTTCAGAAAAAAGTGTCGTCTCAGCTGCGGCTGATGTCGGTCACTTGTGCAATAGGGCTAGAAACACACGAAAGTTAGAAATTTGAATGTTTGAGGGTTTTAGAGGTGAAAAAGATCATAAAAATAGTAAAAACAGAAAACTGAAGAGAAACCCTAAGGTCTAAAACAGCTGGATATGAAGGAATATAGAAAATGACAGCGGTCACAAAAGAAAACCCGTGTGGAGTCGCCAATTGTTAGTATGAATCTTTTGTCATAAAATATCACTTTAGCTATGCATAAAAAATAGCCCTAACATCGGTTATGGCTGCCAAACATCTTTAAATTTGCTGCACAAATCCAGATCTAAGCATAAAGGACATTAAGTAGATAAAGTAAAATATGGCTCCATGCATCCAATAGACAAGACAAGAACAATGTATTTGAAAGAATTTTTTTATATTATATAAAAAGGGGCACTTGAGAGGAAAACAAGAAAGGTGTTTTCCGGTTCTCCTCAGTGGGATGGGTTATTGAACGTCCTCAGTGTTTCAGATCTAAAATTCCTCTCTCTTGTTGATGTAGAAAACCCAAACAAACATAAAACTCAATGGGAGCTCATAATACAAAAAAAATGGAAAAGGGTGACCAAGAATAGATCTAGTGTGATCTAATGCAATGGAGGTGACTAATGAATGGGGAAAACCCTTCTATTTATAACAAAATATTAGGGTGTTCTAGAACTCGGTGCATGAATAAAATATTATTAACCGAATTCTAGAATCATCCTTTAGGAATATTTTATTATATTTGTTGGAGGGAAAAGGATTTTTGACTTGGGTCAATTCCTTTACTTATAAATAACAAATAAATAAATGATTTATTTATTATTTTAGGGAGATGATGGGGATATAATTAAATAAATAATGGTTTATTTAATTATTTAAAAATGATTTAGTCAAATTTAACTAGGAATAGTATTCAAATAGTGATTTAAATAACTTATTCTTAGGAAATAATCAAATAAATAATGATTTATTTAATTGATTTCCTTGTTTTGGGTTAAATATGACCAGGAAATATAGACAAATGTTATTTCACACGGTGAAAGCAATTTTACTTAGGGAAATTTGGTCTTACATGGTGTACTTGGGTTCATCTAATGATAATAGGTTAGATGACCAAAAAAATGGTGTAACAGTTATCATCAATCATCTCATCGAAACTTGCACCATACGATTGAAACCCTAATACCTAGACAATGGAGATCATGACAGTTGTTGATTGAAATTAATCCCAAGTTATGGCGAGCAGTGTGACTTCAAGTCTCTATAGGATTCTTTAGAATAATTTCTCGACTAACCTTTAAATTTAAGTTAGCAAATCAATTAAAATTGAGACCTTAATCTATTATATGATCACAAGGATAGCAAAAAATATTGTGGATCAATTCTCTAGGAAATGAGGCTATATTCCTTGGAAACAGGAATTTAATGCAACAAATCATATATTCTCTACATTAGAATAACATAGATCAAGGTAACAAGTTAACTAATATTCATTCCATGTATATTTGAATTTATCCTTAAGGTTCTGTTGTAGCCGCTACAACACCACCCAAAATTTTGGGTATTTTCAAAATTTCGGGTTCCCCCTCCACTTGCCTAGCCATTAGGGTTTTAACTCGTCCTGTAGTCAATGACATTCTTGTAACCTGTTCCAAGCCTCGACTGAGCCTTCCCACCGTCATTATGAGATACTCTTACCGCAACTACGCCATGTGTGAAGGGATCACCATGCATGCACTTGAATGGAAACTTTTCTGTGCATTAAGTTGGAAACTTTTCTGTGCATTAATTATGTTCGTTAAAAGCCCATTCACCATGGATCACTAGGAATTTTATTTGGGGTACTTCACCAAGTTCATGTAAATTATTTGGGGGCATCATTATCTACAGGGTAACTGTGAATTAATTGTTATTATAATGTTGCATGCAGGTCGACCCCACAGATGATATACCAAGAAATATTACCATTGTGTTAGGAGAAAGAAACTGGAAAAAGCGAGAGCGCATTAGTTGGGAAATTGTTAATCACGGTTGAATCACATCTTTCTCGATGTGCATTTCCACTCCTAAAGGAAAAGCGTTACCTGATTCAAACATATGGTTCACTGCATTTTGAAGAATGCAACAACAATTGGACCACAAGAAAACTGAAATTTCTTACCCTATGCTAGTAATGTTCTAATTATCAATTGCTCAAAAAGTTCAAGCAGCCACCAATTTATGGGTAGATCTCGTCAGAGCTTTCTGAATCAGGATACCTCTCCAGATTCATCTGTTAAATCTAAAGACTGGGATACCACCTCTAGATGGTCAAATCAATCCAATCCTAAAATAGTTTCTCCATCTACCTCATCCAATTGGAAGCACACACATTCATCAACTCCTCCTAGTAACAGAAATTTCCAAAAGGCTCGGCATATGCAATGGGTATTTCAACTTGTTGATGTGGCTGAAGGGTTGATGGCCAAGATGTACAAGCTCAATCAAAAGTTGGTTTATCCAGAGCCTAATACATTCCAATTTTCAGATTCCTTCTGGAAAGCAGGTGTGATACCCAATTCCCCAAAGCTATGCATGAATATCACAAAGAAGTCCCCAGAGCATCCTGGGAAGTTGCAGCTGGAAAGGGTTGATAAACTTGGACTGGATTCTTTATATGAAAATGTGGAGGAATACTATGAAAACTTAGAGCTGTGTCTTACGTTACTTTTGGACTTGATGACATTTTGAGAGAAAGCCTTGCGACTTATTTTAGATCTGAGTAGTATTGTTATCACCCTGCTACCCCATCAGAATTCACTGATCCTTCATGCCTTTATGGACATGTTTTGCGCATTTGTATTTCCATTCTATCATCTCCTGGCTCATTTCATTGATTATTATGATCCACCACTGAAAGGTTTGCATGAGGATCTAAATTTCTTGAGTCCTCGCATTGGAGAGGTTTTGGAGGCAGTGGGTCCTATTATTTTCCTTGCTGTCGATACTCAGAAATTGAGAAATGAGGATTTCCTCAGCCCCTTTCATCCTTGATATCCAGACATACTTACCAATTCAGCTCATCCAATGAGAGCTCAAGACTTGGCCAATGTAAATTCCCACCGTGATTGGGTACTTATGGGTTATCTAGTGTGTCCTAGTGAGCTACTACGGATCACCGGTATTGACATGGCAATGGCAGTATTGAAATAAAATCTGGTTCTTTCACTCTATAGGGATGAGCGCATACTTTTGCATGAAGAATACCAACTATATGTCTTGCCCAAAATACTGGAATCCAAAAATAAAAATGGCTAAAGCTAGACATGCAAAGCAAAAGGAAGCATATGTTGAGTATAACATTACAAAGTAGGTGGAGAAAATGATATGTGATGTGCATGATCAAGCAATCAGTTGTGCTGAAGGTATACATAGGGAACACATATATTAAAGTTTCATGGAGGGAATATGCCTATGATAGGATCACCGCAAAATGTTTTTATATAATTAAACTGTATCGACAAGACCATTGGCAAGCACACTCTCCCCACGGGCTTAGCACGCCTAACATCGCATAAAGAATTGTTACCACAATGTTTTCTTAGTGATACAGGTTTCGATGCCTTGGCTAAGTTACATGGTGCAGGCATTAATGGTTACAGACCGAATGGTGAAGCAGTCCAGTCACATGAAACACATCAATAAACTCAAGCCAAGAACGCAATCTCAGGCCCGTCATGACTGGTCGCTGAGTCGAGAAAGTCCAGGGGCACAAACGATGCTTCCCAAATAATTCGCAGCTTATCTCAGTTGCTGAGTCGCAAATCTAAAACGTGGATGTTGAATGCAACCTAGCCGGAGCTGCAACCATGCGACCTCCACGATCGCCAAGTCGCAAAGTCGGGCACAAGCAAATCCGTGACTAGGCGCGACTTTCCGACCATACGACCTCCATGCTAGGTTGCGACCTCATACAAAAATAAGTGCTTGCAAAAGGATGGGGGTTTGTTAGTCACGTATCTAAGAAGATAATGCTTGCGAGAACATGTGGAGCCTCATTTTGAGGGCGTATCCTTGTGGTTGGATGCTAATGTACGATTTCATCTAAAGCATGTGATAAATTTTTTAAGAAGAGCGTGACTACAACACACCACACGCATTACAAACCACATAGCATACCCCCTAACATATGCGTTATGTTTTTTATTCTTTGGTAAAGAAGCCAATCAACCAGGTAAAGGAGTGGCTAATCCCAAGAACAAGAAGAGTTTATCGTTAGGTCAAGCTTGACATAGGCCACGACCTGTCATAATTCCCTAGGAGAAATATTTACAAAAAGCAAGTTCGGTATAAACATACATGAGTATGTTATACATTTTTATGCAAGACATGACTACATAGGGGTCCAACTGATTTTAGCTTTGATAAAATTATTGCATTTCGTATGTTGATTTCCTAATGTATATATATATGGCTGATTTAAATTCGCTTATCTGCAGGTAATATGAGAAGAAAAAAAAAACAATGTTGATTTACTTTGTTTTCTTGCAGGTAACATAAGGAGACAATAATGTCCACCCAAATGAAGAGAACTGCTAGCTCTCTCTAGAGGATGCAGAGCTGAGCTTCAAATCAACCTCAAAACCTCGCGTTATGTGGATGCTCAGTATCTCGCTCAAAACAGAACCACCACTCTCCCACTTATCATCTAATGTAAATTCCCTTAGCATGGCAATGACATCCGTGGTAGATAGAAGCTGTTGGTTCAGGTGATGAGAGATAAGGTTGTCCTTCGGAGAGCAAGGTTTTGACATCTCCGAAAGAGAAATACATAAGGGATATGGCCAAAGGTCGCAAGTCGTAGATCTATTCAAGGTCACGGGTCTCATATTTATCAAGGTCGCAGGTCGCATATTTGCTTAAGGTCACAGGTCGCAGATTGCTCGAGGTCGCAAGTCGCAAAATCCAGTGAGGTTGCAGGTCGCAAAATCTACTAAGTCGCAAGGCAGCCCAAAGGGAAATTTTTGTCCTATAAATACTTCCTTCGGGAGATTGTTGAGGGGACTTTTCTTTTAGACTGAAAAGGATATTGAGTATTGTATAGAAGGACCACACAATGTTGCATATGAATACAAGCACTTGTAAACTCCATTGTTGGATATGATGTTGATTAATGCGTGAAAACTATGAGTATTACATTTTTAATTTCTAACATCTTTTGATTAATGAAACTCTCTCTCTGTTTACATCATTATGCATTATATTTTTCTAGAAGTGTGTTAATGGTTTTAAGTCTATGTTTCTGCTTTAATGAATGCTAATAAATTTGTTTGTTAACATTTACATTATCTCCATGATCATTCACGGAAGTGAAGGGTATTTTTCCATAAGGAATTATTTCTTTTGTGGTCAAAATAGCTTTTACAAGCATGACCCTAATGATGTGCTACTAACAGTATCTCCTTCGGCTCCATGCTTTACGACTCGTCTTGCTACGCATAGTGTTGTTTGGCCATTATAATTCATCAGTCATGTGTTTTGTGTCATCTAAATAAGCGTGCATGCTTAGGTTTGCAAAGTCCGATTGAGACCAAAGAAAAGGAGTATCAAGCGGTAGTTGGACCCACACCCCAGACGGGATCCCTATTCCAAACGGTTTAGAGTCCAGTTGGGACTTTTTACCGGGGAGATCCCCTGTTGTTGGCCGGAAATTTTTTTCCCGTCAACAGGATTGGCGCTAGAAGGAGGGCCAGACGACAAGTTGAGCCCTTAGAGCCTGCAGTTAATCTCATATCTGCAATGGCTCGTCCCAAAATCATTCTACCAAGATGTTTGTTGGATTTATATAGGCCTCGATGCTCAATCCCCGTTGAAATTATGTATCACTTGTTTCAGTTAAATTTAGATGGTGAAAACGGAGTTCCCATAACCAAACACCTTTTAGATTTCTGTGATTTTTGTGAGTGCTACGAAATTGACAATGAAGGGTTGACTTGTTTGCTTTTCTCCCTCACTCTCGAAGGTCGCGCTCAGCAATGGTGCCGCACATTTCCGGAAGCTTCCATCCATTCGTTCGAGCAACTTGCTGGTGAAATACAACAAGCTTTTCACAGGTATGATCTTCGAAATGTATTATTAAAATTAAATGACATCAGAATGGAACCTAAGGAACCACTAGATGAATTCTCTATCAATTTTTTTCATTATTGTCTTGAGATCTCTGAAAAGGATGTTGATTGGAAATTTCTAAGTGAACAATTCATGTATGCAATTCTTGTTTCCCTTGAACAATTTCAATTAGCAACCGAGCCTGATCCTAGTGTTTCCTATGACGACCTGCAAGTTGCCGACTATTCAGACTCTATTCCTAATGTTTCCTTGTCCCTCTCGCCAAGGCCAAACCACATTCAGGCCTCCAAGGACAGTATTACTATTTGTGATATTTCTTTCCATCCCCCTGAATGGCCGTGTAATGGAGTTGTGACCCCGGAAGTTCTGAGCAATGATGGATGTGTGCTAGAAGATAAAGCCTATTGTGTCACCTCTGAATCTATCACGCACCCTATCGAATCAAAGCTTGAGAATCATATGGGCCCAACATCTCCCCAGGATCATTAAACCTATCTCAAGTCCACTAGACGTTTCCCTGGGCACAGTCCTAAATCTGACTCGCATACTGATGATGAGTTGACTCTTACCCCGCACGAAGTTGATTTCCTCACAAGGCCTGCCAGATCATTTTTCCCTCTGGATGACACGGATATGCGTGATGAAAATATTTGTATGGTTAATACCCCCACGGCTAAATCATTTCATTCATTATTCCCTGATTTATTTCATGAGTATATCATGCCAGTGATTTCTTCAAGTCATTCAAAATTTTCTTATACTGGTACTGGCAACAATCATAAGCACCCAGGTGGTGCTTCACAATCACATTACAAAATTAATGAATCTTTTAGATCTGATGTTCTTCATCCAAAATATTTAAACAACCAAAGGAGTAACTTCCTGACCGAGAAACCTCAATATGCCCCTTTTATTGATCCATACAAATCGGTGACTCCCGGGAAGCCTAACTTGCCAGGCACCCATCTTGATCAATTCGATGGCTCCATTAATCACTTCTTATCTAAAAACATATTCACTCATGCCGCTAAGAACTATCATTCATATCTTTTTTTCGACCATATGAAGCCACCCAAATTCGATGACCTGCTTTGTGAAGATTCAAGAGCCCACCAGTAAATCGAAGCAATTCAGCCTCTGCCAGTTGTTACCCCAAGCTCTTCTAATCCTGATGAGACTCCTCAAACAACTCCAACTATAGTTTCTCGAATTAGGGTTTATGCTATTGGATTCACAAGTATCTATATTTCGCCTGGAAAATGCTTATTTTTCCCATCCTATCAGGTTAATCACCCTCAACACCATGATGAGATTTCCGATCAATTCGACGAATCCTACCCAGTGAATATACTTGCAAATAGGAAATGGCTTACCTCCCTCTCGTTGGACCTAGGGTTGTGCATGAATGGATGTGTGTCATTCATAAATAGTTTTAAGTTCAAGAACATATTTCTATGCGTCAGGATGAGAGTGGAATTCAGCTTGCACCATCCATTCTGGCATGTTCTCTGGTAAGTATCCATGATCTTCTTGCCGTTGCACATGCTCTTCAGGTATGTTTTGTGGCTGTTGCACATTTTTGGATGCTAGCTCTGATCCCGAGCATTTTTGTTCTTGCAGGATGGGAACTAATGTGGTGGCTACACTAGAAATCTGATTTCACATAACCCGACATCCTCATTGGTTAAACTAGGGCTTTAGGTGTAGGCTAGCTAGGACCTATTAATAAAAAAATTTAGTTCAAAGTTTTTTTTTTTTAATTAGGTTTACTTGCGAAATTTTTACCTTATAATTTAAAAGTGTGTCTGCTAATTTTTTGCTTATGATTAATGTGTTAGGCATCATCATGTTACAATTGTTTTGCACTCATTTCTTTTTCAGTTTGCTTGTTGCTGCATAAATAATCACTGCTTGTATTGCGCCTCTTTTCCACCTGTTAGAGTCAACTTTTTCAGCTTTCCTTCAGTGATCAAACATGCTCTTACAAAGTGATTTTAAGGTGTCAAGGTCAAATTTTGTCATTTCAATGAGTCTTCAAGCAAAATTTGGTCACAGGGCATTAGGTCTAGGGTTTGTTTTCACTCTTTTCAAATTTGTCCAAATGTCGGTCCATGTCACCATTCAGTTGAGTGTGCCATCATTTAGAGGGTTTTCATCATCATTTCAAGTTCCATTGAGTCATTTTACACCTTGTTCATGCTTCAGTTGTGCCTAGGTAAGGTCCATTTCCCTCTCCTAGGGTTTTGGAGGTAATTTCTCTTGGATGGTCAAATCATCGGAAAAACTTGTATCCTGATGTTCATACACCTTCCCCTATCCTTAATATACCTCATTAAACACTTCCCATCACTGAGATCCCCCAAATTCCTCATTTTTACACAAACCCTAGTTTCTTGCCACAACTTGGCAATTTTCTAGGCTAGGCCTGTGTTTTTCCCTTTTGGACCCCTTCCCCTCACTAAATCTCTGAGATTCCACTTTCCCCTGCTTCCTAACATCCCTCCCTACTTCCCAAAATTTTCCCAAGAATTTATAAGCCCCTTATCCCCTTCATTTCGCTTCATTTCGACAAAATCCCTTGTTTCACACATCGGGATAAGTTTCACTCAAAAGATGTTTCAGAGAAATAAAAGATGAATTTTGGAAAACTGAGAGAGGTTTTTGTCCAAAACATCCCAAGGAAGAAAAACCTCTTTCACTTTTTACACAGGTATCATGGTTTTAGAGAAATGTCAAAAATGTCGTTGCCTCAGGAGAATTGAATGCACCTCTGAAGTGACCTTGGGAAAATCAAGTTTTCTCCTAGCATGTTTGGCCAAATGACTTGCTTGATGATTCAAAGGATAACTAGACAAAAATACCTTTCCAATGAGCTATCATGATCTCAATTTGGAGTTGAGGAAGACCTTCAAAAGTTGACTACAACAGCGCTCTGCCTTGAGGCAGCCTCATTATGCTCATTTTCACCAGTCTTGGGAGATTTGATTTTTGACAGGGTAAATAAAATAAAAATTGCATAATTCCACTTTTTTTGGAAATTAGACTCCAAGATCTTTCCAAAGAGCTATCACACGCCCGATTTGAACACCGGGAAGGCCTCCAAAAGCTTCCTGCAAAATGCACTATGTGGCAAGAGGCATGCGACCCACTTGAAACGGGTGAGACCCACTTGGCAGATGCGACCCACTTGAGCGTTTCAGCCTGTGTAAAATTGAACGGGTGCGACCCACTTGAGGGGTGCAACCCACTTAAACCAGTATGCGACCCACTTAAATCAGCACCCAGAAAATTCATTTTTTGCGCCCAGATTCGATTCTAATCGATTCCAAAAGCTTCCAAACAGGTTTTAATCATTGTTCAATGGATTTTTATCATGATTATGATATTATTGATGTTGGGAAAGAGGCCATGTTGGGAGAATAATCTATAAACCCTATATTCATTTCAAAATTCGCTCCATAGGGTTTGAGAAGTGATGTTGGTCATTTGAAATTGGTGTCAAAACCTGCATTTATCAAAACACTCTTGTGCCATTGTTGTGTATGCTTTATCACTGCTGTCATTATATTATTTCCCTCACTGCTGAGATCACTGTTATTATACCACAGTCCCATTTTTATGCCACTATTTCACATCCTTCATTTCCTTTGTTCCCATGTGGTAAAACCCTAAATCTATCACCTGTTATCCCTTCCCTCCATTGACAAAATTTTGATGGCCACAATATTCAAATATTATGCCTTAGATTTCATTTACATTTTGTTATTTCACCTATTCCCATTCCCAAAAATCCTCACTATCACTATTTTCCCATATCACTTGCAAATTGACCATATCCCTAAACCCCTCAAACAGTGGTTGTCCCCACACTTGACAGTACTTTATCACTGTGGTTTTTTCCATAGCACTGTATTACATGTGTGACATTCATTGGGTTTTGAACATACATTAAAATCTTGCTTTCACTGCACCTATATGAGCATCCATATTGCAAATATCTTGTTCAAAGCCATGTCAGAGACGGATTCAGTTTATGAGCAAGGATATGAGCAGGACAGTGACTCAACCGTTGAGGTTGATGTACTGAGATGGATCATAGCAGTGCGCCAGTGGTGGTAACATATCAGAGAGGTCACAGAGCTTTGTTTGCAGCATCACGACGAGTACTATCTCCACCCGGGGTGGAAGGGGTCTCGTTGACTTCATCAGCAACGCGAGTACTATCTCCACATGGCGTGGAAGGGGTCTCGCCTTCTTCATCAGCGTAGGTACATTCACAGGATCATGATAGAGACAAAGACATGCTTTGTCACATGAAAGGCCATTATTGGGCTCGCATGCATGTTTGCAAAGCGAGAATGAAGATTCTGAAGAGGAGGTTGAGCGAAGCACTAAAACGGCGGAAAAGGCCTGATCCACTCCGGATTTTGGCCGATGCTTCGTTGGCTGGGCAAGATACATGATGGAGGATCTTCGCTCCGAATTTGAGCAAATTTGGAGAAAATTTTGTCATTTTGAAATATTTTGGTCTAAAAACAGGTTTTTCAGTTAAGCGGGTAACACGCCCATATGCTCATTTTATTTTTTGGGACACTTGCTGAAGGAAATTTTTGCATTTTTTGATTTTTCATGGTAAGTTATGCATCCTCAAGCATTGCCGAAGCATTTCATCAGATTCTGGATGGCCAAAAAGCTCAAAAACACCATGAAAACCACCTTGCTGCCACCTTTTGCATCAGCAGAAAGTACTTCTGGGAGAATGAGGTTTTGGAGGGTCAAATGAACTTCAAATTGAGCACTCTCACTGGTTGATAGGCCAACATCCAGGGTTTCAAATGGTTGTTTTCCATGGCATTAATTTGGATGCCAGGAAGTCCTTCACAATCGGGCTGAAAGTCATGCGACCCACTTGTTTCAGGCATGCAACCCACTTAAATTTTTGGCTGAGTTTTCAACTTCCAGCTCAGATTTTCGGCCAGTTTGGACCAGTTTTGCTTGTGGATGAAATTTTTGGGTTTTCACGATGTAAATTTATGTTTGGCATGTAATTTTGGCTTATTTTTTATCTATTCTAGAAGATTCACTCTCAAAAAAGTGAAAATCACGTAAATGAATCAGTTTCCACTCTTTTAGAGGCAAGTTGTTTAGATGCCTAGATTCTAGTTCCTTGTTTAGAATTTGTTGAAACTGATCCCTGAAGGAGGAATTCGACCCCTAGAGGTGTGGGAAGGGGTTAGGATAGTCTATATGATGTAATTTCTCAATCATTTTCAGAGGTTGGAGAGGTTGGACTCTTGGGAGACTTTTCGCACCATTGTACATATTTTTTCATATTTTGGCTAAGGAAAGATTAGAGGTTTTGCGGCACTTGTTGGGATCCTTGTGGTGTTCTGTTCTTGATGGTGTTTTCTCTCTGTTTACTGTAATTTCTTCATGTTTAATGTATGACATTCCTTTCATATGCTTCTGAACTAAGTTGAATGAGTAGATGAGGTTGAATCCATCGTTTACCGTGCTCTGCCTTTGAATTCACTTAGTTCTATATGTTTTCGACTGTATGAAGAGGATCCAAGTTCTTCTTTGCCCTCTTCAGCTCCTCGTCGGTCTGATCTGTCCGTATATCCAATCAAAAGCATCAAGACAATCACCTACCTCGCCCCAACTCGAAATCTGCAAAGGTCTGACCTTATCCCCGGACCCAAAATTTGTTTTCCCCATTTCTCCAACGAAAACCCAAAAATCAAAATTAAACATACCTATCTCTTTACTAGCCTAAAATCAGTTCCCTTTTAAAGTCATCTCGCACCCTATTGTTCATTTTATCGAGATTGACGGAGAGAGCCCTCTCAGGTCCTCGTAGGGCTAGCTACGAGGCTGAGCGTGGTTTGATGTAGCCTTGAGTTTTACCTCATTTCAGCCTGAGGTAGATTTGAGCACTAACACCACCTACAATTGGTTGATCGTTCTTGCACATGGCGTTGCATTGCATCTTGAGCCTCGTCTATTACATTGCGTCATACACTCTCTTGCTCACATAATTTCTACGGGTTGTTGACATAGCTTTGAAAATTTTCGACATATCGCTTACCACTGCATGAGCCCTCATTGAAACCGCACCACCTTGTGGACTTGTTTTGCCTCGATTATTGAAACAATAACCCCATTGTTTGCATGAGGTTGTAGTGGCTATCTCAAGAGGTAGCTTCCTCGCATTACAGGTCATCGAAGTCACATTCTCAACAAGATGCCTATGAGTCTAAATTTATTAGCAAGGGAGATACGAGCCGGTTGTCTATGGGAGACCTAATGATTTTGAATGGCCAATACCTGTAGCCTAAGCCTTGTACCCATCATAGTATTGGACATCTTAATGATCTGCTTTTCATGCTTTCCCTATTGTGGTAGATGGGATGTGAAGGTTTGGCACAAGGACAAACCCAAATCAGGATGTTAGTATGAATCCTTTGTCGAAGTGTACGAAAAAGGACCACTTTAGCTACGCATAACTAATAGCCCTAACAACAAAAGTGGCTGCCAATATCTTCAGATCTATGGTTAGTTAGACATAAAAGAGCTACAAAAAACCAGATCTATGCATGGAAAGACATTAAGCAGAAAAAGTAAGGGTTTGCTCCATATACCAATAGACAAGAAAAGAACAATTTTTGAAAGAATTTTTATATTAATGGGGCACCTGGGAGGAAAACAAGAAGGTGTATCCAATTCCCCTCAGTGGGATGGGTTCTTGGAAGTCCTCAGCACTTCAGATCTAAGATTTCTCTCTCTTGTTGGTGTAGAAGACCCACACAAAGAATGGAACTCAAAGGGAGCTCTCACAGCAAATGGCAGAAAATGGTGACCAAGTGTACAGATCCAGAGTGATCTAATAGGCAACAAAAGGTGAAGAATGGTAGGAAAAACCCTCCTATTTATAACAAAATATTGGGTCATTCTAGATCTTGGTGCATGGGTTAACCAGATCTAGATCCATTTTTTATGGAATATTTTATTATATTTGTTGGAGGGAAAAGGTATTTGACTTGGGTCAAATCCCTTAATTTGTCAAAAATAAATAAATAAATGATTTATTTATCTTTTTAAGGAAGAGGTTAGAAGATAATCAAATAAATAATGATTTATTTAATTATTTAAGGAAGTGGTTGTAAGATAATTAAATAAATAATGATTTATTTAATTATTTGTGGGTGATTTGGTCATATTTAACAAGGAATATTATCTAAATAAGGTTTAAATAATTATTCCTAGAAAATAATAAGATAAATAAAGGTTTATCTAATTAATTTCTTTGATTTTGGGTTAAACATGACTTGGAATAATAATTAAATTATGGTTTAATTAATTATTCCATGAGGAAAATCAAACAAATATGGGTTTGTTTAATATTTCCTTTTGGGGTTTTAACATAGTGAAAGCAGTTTTACTTAGGGTAAAACTGGTCTTACATGGTGTACTTGGGTCCAGCCTAATCATGATGGTGTTAGATGACCAAAAATGGTGTGTTGTGATTGCCTCAACAAGTAGTGTCGAGCAAATCGTACGACCGGAGTACGTTAGAACTCAATCACTTCTCAACAAAAGGAAGTCGTAGAGAGAAATGGGCGAGATAGTGTAACAAGGATCGGACCTCGAGGAGACGAGACTCCGCAGTAGCAAGCAAGTCTCTTTTTTTATGAGAGAGGGTACTCGTGCCGAAGGCGGCGGCGGGGGAGGCATACCTATGCCCGCCGAGACAAAGTAAAAAAGAATAGTGTGTCCAGTAAACAAGGGACCGAACCATAAAGTACAGCTGGCATAATCATGAGCCAGATAAGAATACAATGAGGAATCCCATATACATGTTGTGCCTGGGATAACAACCAGGACTTGTATAATAATATCTGAGTACATGAGATACAAACACAACCCAAATTCCCCCTGTAAATGGGGAAGGGCTCAGAAAATCTGACTGATACATGCAAGTCAAAGAGGCGCTGCAAGTGGCTACGGCCATCATCATCAAATATCTGGAGCTGCATCAAAGGCTGCAAGGAATAGGTCATCCGGGGATGTGGGGGGCTACTTGCAGGGCCACCCCCTCAGGAGGGTTGAGACATCTCACACACACCCGGGAATAATCAAGAGCTACTGCTGGATCACTGGACCATCAAGTATACAGATCTCGATCATGCTGAAAGGAGCTAGAGAAACAATCAAGTCAAAGGGAAACGAGAGGTCCCTTTGCCTGATCCGAGGCACCGAACAAGAGTAGAAGCTGGAACCAAGGTACACCGCCCTCTAGACCTGGCTTCTGGAAGGAATGAGTTGATGTCGACAGAAGGAGGTCCGCCATAGGTGAGGCAATGAGTCATCCTCAACTAAGGCACGAGAGAAAGTAGTGGAGCGACGAACAGACTGACACTAATGACGATGGTGAAAATGGGAAGGACTGAGTAGCGAATGGACGACTTCCCTTGTTAGAGCATAAAGGGCATGAATGACATGGCAACAACTGACACGATATCATAAGAGATAGGGGACAGAGGAACTGAAGGTCATAATGTGCGACACAAGAGAGAGACCAAGAAATGAAGGATGGAGGGCTATAGTGGGGTACAAAGGGACTCGGTTTAGACTCCATGGAGGGAATGATGACTCAAATTGGATGCTCTAAACAAGGGCGACTCGATGGTGCTGACACACAGTAAAGGCCCAATGGGGGACCATGAAAACATGAGTACAAGGTGGGAACTCATGACGAAAATCGACATGAACATGGACAAGTATGGAGGCGTAGTGATGCCCCAAATACAAGTGTTGTAAGTGAGGAAATTCGATTTAAAGTGGAGGTGAAGTGGCTCTTCTGGGACAAAGTGGGTCCGGGCGAAGTAGGAAATCATAAACATGAAAAAACAGATGCTGGCTATCTAAAAGAAAATAAAACATGCATTTCAGAAGGGAAATGCTAAGGGTAATATTTCTTAAGATAGAGTGCATTGCAAGGATTAGGAAGGGGGTGGCCTTCGAAATCCTCTAAGAGGTATGCCCCCTTACCGAGATCCTTACTAATGATGTAAGGGCCTAGCCATAATGAGTCAAACTTCCCATGACCAAGGACATCATGGGCCTGGTCATATACTAGAACAAGGTCGCCTTTGTGAAAAGGACGAGGCTGGACTTTTCGGTCATATTGAGCTTTGGTGCGTTTCTTGGCCGCTTCCCGTTGTTTGCGTGCAAATACCTGCCGGTCTTTGGCGTTCGGCACAGATGAAGTCGTTGTTCTAGAGGAAGCTGTACTCGTGAAAGTTCAACGTCGTACGAAAGGAAGGGATTTCACACTCGATTGGTAAGACAACCTCCTCTCCAAAAACGAGGTGAGGAGGGTTATGGTTGAGGGGCATAGGTGCCCTCGAGCATGGTGTGGTCATGCCAAAATGTATTTAGAAAAAGGGGAATCTAAACACATTGTAGCTGAGCGTGTCATTTGTTCGGTCTCGTGAAACCGCAGACTCGGGTTCGTTCCCCGCGGGAGTCGCTATCTAGCAGTATGAATCCTTTGTCTAAGTGTACGAAAAAGGACCACTTTAGCTACGCATAACTAATAGCCCTAAAAACAAAAGTGACTGCCAATATCTTCAGATCTCCAGTTAGTTGATCAAGAAAAGAGCTGCAAAAAATGAGATCTATGCATAGAAAGACATTAAGTAGTAAAACGAAGGGTTTGCTCCATATACCAATAGACAAGACAAGAACAATTTTTTGAAAGCATTTTTATATTAATGGGGCACCCTGGGGAGGAACAAGAAGGTGCATCCACCCCTTCGGGATGGGTTCAAACTTTGCACCAGATCACATTTCTGTTGGTGTAGAAGACCCACACAAAGAATGGAACTCAAAGGGAGCTCACACAGCAAATGGCAGAAAATGGTGACCAAGTGTATAGATCCAGAGTGATATAATAGGCAACAAAAGGTGAAGAATGGTAGGAAAAACCCTCCTATTTATAACAAAATATTGGGTCATTCTAGATCTTGGTGCATGGGTTAACCAGATCTAGATCCACTTTTTATGGAATATTTTATTATATTTGTTGGAGGGAAAAGGTATTTGACTTGGGTCAAATCCCTTGATTTGTAAAAAATAAATAAATAAATGATTTATTTATCTTTTTAAGGAAGCGGTTAGAAGATAATCAAATAAATAATGATTTATTTAATTTAAGGAAGTGGTTGAAAGATAATTAAATAAATAGTGATTTATTTAATTATTTGTGAGTGATTTGGTCATATTTAACAAGGAATATTATCTAAATAAGGTTTAAATAATTATTCCTAGAAAATAATAAGATAAATAAAGGTTTATCTAATTAATTTGTTTGATTTTGGGTTAAACATGACTGGGAATAATAATTAAATTAGGGTTTAATTAATTATTCCATGAGGAAAATCAAACAAATATAGGTTTGTTTAATATTTCCTTTGGGGTTTCCTGTTTTAACATAGTGAAGGCAATTTTACTTAGGGTCAAATTGGTCTTACATGGTGTACTTGGGTCCATCTAATGATGATAGGTTAGATGACCAAAAAATGGTGTAACACAGGATATCTTTCAGTTTTTGTAAAACAAGAAACAACCTCTCTTGCTCGTAAAATAATTTAGGATCCCTCGTCTACCCACGAAAGTAAGTGCCACAGGCACATGAAAATAAGTGCTACAAGCACATGAAACAAATAAGGGTAAAGGATTGAGAAAGGCTTCCTGCATAGAGAGGTAATGCAATGACTCCACTGGGGTACTAACCAGGCTCGCTGGAAATGGAGCAACGCTTGTGATTTCTTGAAGTGACTCCACTGGGGTACTGTCTAGGCCTGCTGGCAGCGAAGCAACACCGGAAACTTACTTTAAAAATCTTGAAAATAATAAACCCGCTTCCTTTCTCTTCACATCATCAACAACCTACTAGCATCCATGAGATTTCACTTTGTTATGTTCTAGTTAACGAGACCTAGTTGGGGCACAAAGACTGGGCACATATGTAAAGGTCAAGGTAATACAAAGGATACATGCATAACTTGTTCCATATCCCCTTGCATCACCATCTGGACTCAGAATATTGTTGTGGTGTTGGCAGAGATGCTGCATTCTACCAGTGGTTCACCATTTATTGTAGCCGCTACAACAACACCCAAAATTTTGGGTATTTTCAAAATTTCGGGTCCCCCCTCCACTTTCTTAGCCATTAGGGTTTTAACTCGGCCTGTATTCAATGAAATTCTCGTAACCTGTTCCAAGCCCCGACTAAGCCTTCCCACCGTCATGATGAGATACTCTTACCACAACTGCGCCATGTGTGAAGGGATCACCACGCATGCACTCGAATGGAAACTTTTCTGTGCATTAAGTATATTTGTTAAAAGCCCATTCACCATGGATTACTAGGCGTTTTATTTGGGGTACTTCACCAAGTTCATGTAAATTATTTGAGGGCATCATTATCTACAAGGTAATTGTGAATTAATTGATATTATAATGTTGCATGCAGGTCGACCCCATAGATGATATACCAAGAAATATTACCATTGCGTTAGGAGAAAGAAACTGGAAATAGCGAGAGAGCATTAGTTGGGAAATTGTTAATCACGGTTGAATCAAATCTTTTTGGATGTGCATTTCCACTCCTAAAGGGAAAGCGTTACATGATTCAAATAGATGGTTCACTGCATTTTGAATAATGTGACAACAATTGTACCACAAGAAAATTGAAATTTCTTACCCTATGCTGGTAATGTTCTGATTATCAATTGCTCAGAAAGTTCAAGCAGCCACCAATTTATGGGTAGATCTCGTCAGAGATTTCTGAATTAGGATACCTCTCCAGATTCATCTGTTAAATCTAAAGACTGGGATACCACCTCTAGATGGTCAGAACAATCCAATCCTAAAATAATTTCTCCATCTACCTGATCCAATTGGAAGCACACACATTCATCAACTCCTCCTAGTAACAGAAATTTCCAAAAGGCTCGGCATATGCGACGGGTATTTCAACTTGTTGATGTGGCTGAAGGGTTGATGGCCAAGATGTACAAGCTCAATCAAAAGTTGGATTATCCAGAGCTTAATACATTCCAATTTTCATATTCCTTCTAGAAAGCGGGTGTGATACCCAATTTCCCAAAGCTATGCATGCATATCACAAAGAAGTCCCCAGAGCATCCTAGGAAGTTGCAGCTGGAAAGGGTTGATAAAATTGGATTGGATTCTTTATATGAAAATGTGGAGGAATACTTGGAAAACTTAGAGCCATGGCTTATGTTACTTTTGGACTTGATGACATTTTGAGAGCAAGCCTTGTGAATTATTTTAGATTTGAGTAGTACTGTTATCACACTGCTGCCCCATCAGAATTAATTGATCCTCCATGCCTTTATGGACCTGTTTGGCGCATTTGTACGTGTAAATATATTCTCTGTCAAGGTATCGAGAAAATGATTGTGCAGGAATATAACCTTATGCATACCATGTTAAGAATTGGAAGAGACTATGAATTCTATCATTGCCTGGCTCAGTTCATTGATTCTTATGATCCACCACTGAAAGGGTTGCATGAGGATCTAAATTGTGTGAGTCCTCACATTGGAGAGGTTTTGGAGGTAATGGGTCCTATTATTTTCCTTGCTGCCGAGACACAAAAATTGAGAAATGAGGGTTTCCTCATCCCCTTTCATCCTCGATATCTAGACATACTTACCAATTTAGCTCATCCAATGAGAGCTCAGGACTTGGCCAATGTAAATGCACACCGTGATTGGGTACTTCTGGGTTATCTAGTGTGTCCTAGTGAGCTACTACAGATCACCGGTATTGACATGGCAATGGCAGTGTTGAAAGAAAATATGGTGCTTTCGCTCTATACGGATGAGTGCATACTTTTGCATGAAGAATACCAACTATATGTCTTGCCCAAAATACTGGAATCCAAAAACAAAAATGGCTAAAGCTAGACGTGCAAAGCAAAAGGAAGTAGATGCTGAGTATAACATTGCAAAATAGGTGGAGAAAATGATATGTGATGTGCATGATCAAGCAATTAGTTGTGCTAAAGGTATACATAGGGAACACATATATTAAAGTTTCACGGAGGGAATATGCCTATGATAGGATCACCGCGGAATGTTTTTTATATAATTCAACTGCATTAACAAGACCATTGGCAAGCACACTCTCTCCACGGGCTCAGCACGCCTAACATCGCATAAAGAACTGTTACCAGAATGTTTTCTTGGAAATACAGGTTTCGATGCCTTGGCTAAGTTACATGGTGCAAGCATTAATGGTTACAGACCGAATGGTGGAGCAGTCCAGTCACACGAAACGCATCAATAAACTAAAGCCAAGAACGCGATCTCAGGCCCGTCGTGACTGGTCTTTGAGTCGAGAAATTCCAAGGGCACAAATGATGTGACTCCCAAATAAGTCACAGCTTATCTCAGTCGCTGAGTTGAAAATCTAAAACGTGAACGCTAAATGCAACCTAGCCAGAGCTACGACCATGCAACCTCCGCGGTCACCAAGTCGCAAAGTCGGGCACAATAAAATCTGTGACCAGGCGCGACTTTCCGACCATGTGACCTCCACGCTAGGTTACAACCTCATACAAAAATAAGTGCTTGCGAAAGGAGGGGGTTTTTTAGTCGATTCTCTAAGAAGATAATGCTTGCGAGAACATGTGGAGCCTCGTTTTGAGGGCGTATCCTTGTGGTTGGATGCTAATGTATGATTGCATCTAAAGCATGTGATAAATTGTTTAAGAAGAGCATGACTACCACACACCACACGCATTACAAACCACGTATCATACCCCCTAACATATGCGTTATGTTTTTTATTCTTTGGTAAAGAAGCCAATCCACCAGATAAAGGAGTGGCTAATCCCAGGAACAAGAAGAGTTTATCGTTAGGTCAAGCTTGACACAGGCCACGACCTGTCATAATTCCCCAGGAGAAATATTTACGAAAAGAAAGTTCGGTATAAACATACACGAGTTTGTCATATATTTTTATGCAAGACAACACTACACAGGGGTCCAACTGATTTTAGCTTTGATAAAATTATTGCATTTCATATTTTGATTCCCTAACGTGTGTGTGTGTGTATATATATATATATGGCTGATTTAAGTTCACTTATCTGCAGGTAATATGAGAAGAAAAAAAAAACAATGTTGATTTACTTTGTTTTCTTGCAGGTAACATAAGGAGACAATAATGTCCACCCAAATGAAGAGAACTACTAGCTCTCTCCAGAGGATGCTGATCTGAGCTTCAAATCAACCTCAAAACCTCGCATTATGTGGATTCTCAGTATCTCGCTCAAAATAGAAACACCACTCTCCCACTTATCATCTCATGTAAATTCCCTTAGCATGGCAATGACATCCCCAGCAGATAGAAGCTGCTAGTTTAGGTGATGAGAGCTAAGTTTGTCCTTCGGAGAGAAAGATTCTGATATCTCTGAAAGAGAAATACATAAGGGATATGGCCAAAGGTCGCAAGTCACAGTTCTGCCCAAGGTCGCGGGTCGCATATTTATCAAGGTCGTAGGTCATAGATTTGCTTAAGCTCGCAGGTTGCGGATTGCTCGAGGTCGCAAGCCGCAAAATCCAGTGAGGTCGTAGGTCACAAAATCTACTAAGTCATAAGGCAGCCCAACAGTCAAGAAGGAAAAAGGTCAAGGAAGCCCAAAGGGCAAGTTTTGTCCTATAAATACTTCCTTCGAGAGATTGTTGAGGGGACTTTTCTTTTGGACTAAAAATGATATTGAGTGTTGTATAGAAGGACCACACAATGTTGCATATGAATACAAGCACTTGTAAACTCCATTGTTGGATCTGATGTTGGTTAATGCATGAACACTATGAGTATTACATTTTCAGTTTCTAACATCTTTTGATTAATGAAATTGTCTATCTGTTTACATCATTATGCATTATAGTTTTCTAGAAGTGTGTTAATGGTGTTAAGTCTATGTTTCTACTTTAATGAATGCTAATAACTTTTTTTGTTAACATTTACATTATCTCTGTGATCATTCAAGGAAGTGAAGGGTATCCTGCCATAAGAAATTATTTATTTTGTGGTCAGAACAACTTTTACAAGCATGACCCTAATGACGTGCTGCTAACAACATCTCCTTCGGCTCCATGCTTTACAACTCATCTTGCTACGCATAGTGTTGTTTGACCATTATAATTCATTAGTCATGTGTTTTGTATCATCTGAATAAGCGTGCGTCCTTAGGTTTTCAAAGTCCGATTGAGACCAAAGAAAAGGAGTATCAAGCGATAGCCAGACCCACACCCCGGATGGGATCCCTATTCCAAACAGTTTAGAGTCTAGTTGGGACTTTTTACCAAGGAGATCCCCTGCTGTTGGCCGGAAAATTTTTCCCGTCAACAGGTTCCAAAGTAATAATAATAATTACTTATATGTTATGGAATGGGATTAGATAATTAAAGGGTTTAGATATTATATCTATGATGAATAGGTGTTATATAGAGGGAGGCAGGAAATGAAGGGAGAGAGATGAAGGAAGAGAGAGAAGATAGGAAGGGAGAGAATATAGTAGGAGGGAAGAGAGAGAGACATAGATAGAGAAAGAGAGAGGAGAGAGAAGGAGAGATGGATCAAGCCTATATATGGTATGTAAGTATACAAAAATCAGTGTAGACCCATCTTAACCTCGGAGATATCAGGGGACGAGAGTGATCAAATATATTTTCACTTTAAAATATGTTTGTATCTTAAGAGACTTGATCCCTCTCGGTGCTTGATAGATCCAGAGTTAAGATGGATCTAGAGTGGTTTAATTTTTTTAATTTTTTCGTAACTTGACTTAGTTAAAATGTTAAAAATTCCATTCCAATTCCTCTACCATAATGGGCTAGAGAGCGACAAGAGGGGTTTAATCTTATTTTTATTTTTTTGTAAATTGACCTAGTTAAAATGTTAAAAATTGATTCCAACTCCTCTACCATAATAGGCTACAGAGTGCCTCTTGTCGCAATTAAATTGTATATTAAAATTTCAAAAATATATTTGAATATTAAATTCAATTTATTTTCAAGTGAAAATTAAATTATTTTTTATGAGATCATGAAACAACTAGTATAGATCCATCTTAAGCACACATTTAATACAATGTATAAGTTTTCATTGTTTAAGTGATATTTTTAAATGCTATAAACAATATATAGAGTACCAAACTATAAAATACTGAAACCACTTCAAACATTTTAACAAGTGGGACTCCTTGAGCTTATCTCACAACCTTCCCTCACCTACTCCCCTTTCTTAAAAATATCTTAATAATAAAAATTGTTGTCTCACTAGGAACATTGAAGGAGTTTTTCATAATTACATGGACAAGCATATTGGTGAAAACATATTTACATGGTTCTTTCAAAATAACTAAATTTTTTTAAAAAGAAAATAAAAAATACTATCAATTGTACATTGAATTTTTTGCCCTCGAATATAGTTATTCAATTTTTTTCAAATACTTATCTTTGGAAGAGAACAACTTGACATTGTTTGTAAATTTTAGAATATTTTTTAATATTAAGTTGAAAAAAAATGGCCATTCAGTTAAGATCTTGAGTCAAGATGCATTTAGGTTGGTTTAATTTCCCATTTAAATAAGTTATATTCCACATGAATACCATGTGTCAATACTATGGGCCATTTTTATTTTTATTACTATTTTATTTTTATAGGTTTATTTTTATTTTGTTATTTTTAATTTTTTAATTTAACTGAATTTTTATTTTTATCTAGTTTGACTTAGTCAAAATGTTAAACATTCCGTTACAACATCTCTACCATACTAGGTTTGAGAGCACCTCTCGACACAATTAAACTGTGTATTAAAATTTCAAAAGTATATTTGAATATAAAATTCACTTTATTTTCAAAGTGAAAACTAAACTAGTTTTTATGAGATCATGAAGCAACTAGTATTTGTAGAAATTTGCTGAATAATTATTAATTATCCACCGATATTATCCTGATCACATATCAATTCGAATTCATATGCAACACATAATCTCTTCCACTCAGATCATCACACATGCGGAAATAAAACAAGCGATAGCACATCAAATCATCATACACATTAACACAGTATGTATGGGGAAAACTTATAGCTGAAAACCCCGCAGCTATTGTGTATATTATAATGGAGAAAACATGTAACAATCTCAGTACAATACTCCTCACAAGTACTCAATACTTTCTCATAAAGTTACACACAAACTAGCTTGGTTTTGAACAAGTCACAGGTTCAAAACACATCCACTAATTGTCTGCCTCTATTGCGCAATCAAGGCTGGTCTAATGAGAGATCCAAGGTTCGAATCTCCTTGGCTTGACAGCGCAATAATCATGGGCAATTCCTCCAAGTGTGGTGAAAATCTCATGCACAACTGATAGCTAACTCAACCCTTTCATCTACCTCTTTCACTGGTCTCCACTGAACTGTCCATGCACTGTAGTGAACTGATGTGTTCTTGAGTTGAATCATGAGTTAATAATTAGTGAATTAAATAATATTTAATTCACTCCACTCATTACTAGTTGATTAGCTAGTTAAACTAATCTCAACTAGTTCAACTAAGTTAAACCGAACACAACTCCACCAAGTGTCTCATCAACTCCACCAAACTTCTGCCACTGAAGTCCTAACTGAAGTCAACCATGCATGAGCTCACCAAACCCCTAGGAATAGCGTAATTCCTCTGTCAGATGCATGAGCCACTTCCAAGGCTCAAACTGAAGTGCTCCAAGAGAGTAAACTGAAGTTTATAGTCCAAATATTATTAAGGGTAAATAATATTTGACTTCCCTATTTTTTAGGATAGGCAGTCTAAATATAGACTTCGACCTATAGGTCAAAAAATAGAGGTCCATATATTTTTACCAACATGACCAATACTCCAAGAATAACATACTGCAATCCCCGGACCATGCTCCATATGTCTAAAAATAGACATAGTCTAAAAATAGACTTTGCGCCAGAATTTGCCTGCGAGCCCACTTAGTGAAGGCGACTTCATTTCACTAAGCTCCATCATCTTGCTGCATTTTCAACAGTATTATCCATCCCAAGCATGAATTTAATGCAATGAATAAGTTTCCATTGTTTAAATCATATTTTTGAATGCTATATAGATTATATAGAGGAACAAACTGTAAAATATTGAGACCACTTCAAACACTCACAAAATATCTACGATACTAGGTTTGTCACACCCCCACACTAGTGGTGGCTCGATTTCCACTTGTGGACGGTGTGCGACACTGGCCAACCTTTTTTTTTTCCTACCACTAGGGTTCCTAGACTATGCCTAACACAACACTTAGTCAATTTTCCAATAATATTTCTTACATTGCAGTGGAAATAACTTATCATCAATTATTTGGTCAATTAATCTTTCATCAATATACAATGGAAATAATAACAACACAACTATACCCATATATACTTGGGAGGGGAAACTCCCGTAAATTATTCCCAACATTATTATAATAAACTTTAATACTTTATAGAATATATAATTTTACATAAGTCATGCAACCAACCAAATTGGCATGCACACTTAACTAAATATGCCCAACAATTGTGTCGCAAGTCGTGCAGCGCACTGCTACCACCTACCCACACTGCTTGCATCAGAAACCCCAAATTAGTTCACGACACAAATCTTTATACAAGTTTGTTCACTCTCGACCTAACTTGGTCATGACCCAAACCTTTCTACATGTTTTCTACTTACCATACAACACATTCATGCTACCACCCTTTTTCTGTACGTGGTCTGCACGATTATCACACTTCCTGCCCGACTCGTGACTTGAGTTTAGAACTGTTCGCCCGAACCAGTCTCCACCCAATCGTTCAAAATTTCACCCAAACTTGTCTGAAAGTGACCATTCATAACTCTTCCCGAACCTATAAGCCTATTCAAAATGTTTCCCATCAGTGTGAGTGCATGGCATGCCCCCGCCCCCCGACCAATCACCTGACATGCCTGCCTGCCTAAACACACTACGCACCTGACTTTCCCATGGTAACATGTCTGTCTGCATGGCCATTTACCTGTGGCCCTCTTTGTTCAGTCTTTTCTCAGCTATTTCCTTCACACTTGTCCTGTGATTGTTGAAGTCTGAGTTGATGCCTTAGTATGAATGGCATGTCATCATAATTATACAACTTTATCTTAAGTTGTTTGGCCATGAGATGTGTCTCTTCATTTTATCATGGGTTGGCCCATCACCATTTTTTTCCCATCCAACCTACCCACTTGAGACGACATGCCCGTTAACCATTGTATCGTTCAATTCATCGCACTTGTCCATGGGTCATCACGTTCACTCATTTTGCATGACTTTCCTCCACATGACCGCCTGAGTTAAATATCCACAGGCATTCATTGCCCGACTACCCAACTCGTCCAACACTTGGGCGCCTCGCCCACCCAGGCATACGCTCACCTGGGAAACCGACTCAGCTCAGTTGGCATGCCCTCGCCCGATGACTCACCCATGATCGCTCATTGTGTCCTCTAGCACAAAGTGGTGGGTTCCTGTTATACGTGCGCTCAATTTTCACAATTCACCGACATTGTTCCAAGTCCTCTCCAACATGTGTGTTCCACCTAAATCACTCCTTATTAGGTCCCTATATTACTAGTGTAGTCCCTTATTATTGTTAGTGTAGCCCCCTTATTATTATTTTTGAACCCTTGTAAACCCCATATTGTTATTATTGTGCCCTTACATTATTATTGTTAGGTCGGATAGGATTATATTGTGACCCCATGGACTCCTATATATAGAAAGGAGGTTTTGTCATTTTTATCATCCAATAATTTTTCATTTATTTAATGTAAAGGAGGTTTCCCCCTCGAAGTGGCTTATTTCTAAGGCATTGATCTCTCTTTTATTCTATTTTTTGAGCTGGTTTCATTACATTTGGTATTAGAGCTTTGGACTCTAGGGTTTCACTGCTCCAAATAGGTCATCGTGGAATTTTAGCTATAATTTTTTTTATACGAAGGTTCAAAATCTGAAATTTTTACCACGTGAATCCTAAATCGTAAGGAACTTCGTGTAAAAATTTCAGATCTTGGTTCGCAATATTTTCGGAGATATAATCTATGGAAGTTAGGGTTTTTGCAGGCTCCCAAATTTCATCTAAAAGAGTTTACCTTGGGAAAATATTCATAACTCTCTCTCTCTCAGCATCGAATTGGAATTCTATAGAAGGTGGCCAAAATTACACAGAATTTAGTTGCCTATGTATCTTTTTGAGATTCAAAGGAGGAAACTGTGACATGTGGCACTTTGTACAAGTTCACTCTACTGAACTAGTCCATAATTATTTCATTGTGGGATATTGGGCATAACTTTTCCTTGAAGCATCCAAATTAGGCTAGACTTGTGCCATTTGAAAAAATATTCATAGGGCTAATACAGGACTGAATTTCAGATATTTAAGATTCAAAATCATAGAGATAATAACCTTTCAATATCGAGATCCTCAAAATCAACAAAAAAGTGTGTATTTGTTTTTCAAATTGCATAAGTCTTGTTTGGAAAAATAGTTTAAAGTGATTCCAAGGGAATATTGAAGCATAGATATCAGGATTGGGTTCTAAAATGCCCCCTGAAAATAATTCAACACCCATTAAGCCTTCAGAATACTCTACTATGACTAATGAAGATGAAGAAATGCGACATGATATATCAAAATTACAAGAGAAAGTGCACCAAATTTCGCTCTCGTAAAGAGCAACAAAAAATGAAATAGAAGCTTTTAAGAAAGGTGTGGAAGCTAATATGGATGGTTTGAATAAGGGCATGGAAGCTAATATGGATGTTTTGAAGAAAGGCATGGAAGCTAATATGGATGGTTTGAAGAAATGCATGGAAGCTAAGATGAATGGTTTGAAGAATGACATGGAATACATGGAAGCTAAGATAGAAGAAAAATTGAAAGACAACACGGAAGACATGAAGAATGATCTAAAAACACACATGGAAGGTTTGAAGGAAGGTTTGAAAAATTTGATACAAGAAATGATTCATAATGGAAAAAATATAGTAGAGGAAACTCATTATGAGAATAAAATAAATGTTAATCGTGATTTCATAAACTCTAATGTTGGATTGAAGACCCACCATATTTTAAAGATCGATATGAGGAAGTTTGATGGAAAGGATCCCGTAACATGGATACTACAAATGGAGAAATATTTTGATCTCAATAATGTGTAAAACACACAAAAGGTACACATTGCAACTTTATATTTAGAACAAAATACATTTGTATGGTAACTTCCAAAAATTGAATATAAGGGTAACTGATATTCCAAAGGAACACAGGATTGATGTCTTCATAGGGACTTTAAAGGATAACATCCAACATGAGCTTCACCTTTGGGAACCTGATTCATTGGAGAAGGCATTCAGGTTGGAAAGAAAAATTGAATGTAAAATTATGGTGATAAGGAAGCCTACCACTCACATCTATAAAGATGGAAGTGTTGCTACTCCTACACTTCCAAAACTTACAAGGTTAACATGACAAAAATTGGAATAAAAAAGAGAAAAATGGCTTTGCTACAGTTGTGATAGAAAATAAAATAAAGGTCATAAGTGTGCTGAGAATAAATTATTTTACATATATTGTGAAGAGGAATAAAATGAACAAGAAACTTCAAAAGAAGAGTATATACACCAAGAACCAACCCTAGAGAAAGAAGAAATGAGTCTGACCATATCATGTAATGCATTGGCAAGAATTACCACTCGTCAAACTCTCAAGATAGAAGGACATATCAAGAAGAAAAAGGTAATAATGCTGATTGATTTGGGTAGTACCCATAATTTTATTCATTGTTAAGTAGCCAAGGAATTGAATTGCTTCCTATACCCAGCACCAGAATTTCAAGCGATGGTTGCAAATGGAGGAACTATAAATTACCATGGAAAATGCCATAATATCAAGCTAACCATGGGGAAATATGTATTTAATATTCCAATGCTTTCCATTCCAATGGGAGGTGCTAATGTTGTACTAGGATTACAATGGTTACAATCTTTGGGCATGATAGCTTTTAAATTTCAAGAAATTTTCTTGAAAATTTTTTCGGAAGGAAATGAAGTTCAATTACGAGGTATCACAGGAAATTTGGGAAAGATAATAAGCTCTAATGTCATGAAAAAGCTTCTGAAGAAATAACAATGAGGCGTAATTTCACAATTATGCTCACTAGAAGTTCCAACATCAAAATCATCTATTTCTCCAGATATCCAAAAAGTCTTGGACAATCATTTCGAGGTGACAACAACTTTTTCCTCTAGTCTTGGAACCACATCCCAAACATAATTCTTCATAATGGAGTCATACTCTTCATGCATAGCATCCTTCCAAACTTGATGCTTTATGGCTTCTTCAAAAGATCCAAGCTGATATTGTACAATTGTAATCATGGTTGCTTTCACGGTACATCCCCCTTGGGGCCATATGTCTTTCATGGGATAGGTGGCATTGTCTCTAAGGATGTCACGAGCAGAGCATACCAGAAAAATCAAAATTTATCAATTTCAAGACATCAAATGTATTTTTGACACTTGTGGGCAAAGTTCCCCTTGTACTCTTTCCTTTGGCACAACCCTTACATACACCTTCATGATCATTTTTGAACTCGAGCATCCCTATCACCACCTTCCTTGCTTCAGGGAGGGCTTTGTAATGAAGGTATCCAAACCTCCCATGCCATATTTCAGTCTGTTGGATAGTATCACATGTCATCGCTCCTAGTGGAATTCCTCCAACCTGGTAGAGTGTATCAACTCTAAACCCAATCGTGATAGCTTCCTTGAAACTCTTCTTCCAGATGCACACATTCCCATCAATGAATGCCACATTGAAACCTTTGTCTTCCATGGATGAAATAGACACAAGGTTCTTCTTCAAATCAGGTACATATAGTACATCTTGCAAGCCCTATAGATAAGTGGAGGGTCATATTCCCTATCCCTTTCACGGGATTTGTGCCATTGTCTCAACCAAATCAGAAAGTGCTTCCTTAAACCCAGTGAGGTGCCTTGAGGCACCACTATCTATCAACCAGACACCCATAGTGTCGGGTGGAGATGCAGTAGAGAGGGCAGATACAAGAATGAATTCATTTCTGTTATCATCAACAACATTTTATTCCTCATACCTGGATTTTCTCGACCTTTTGAAAGGTTACCCATTTTCATTATGACTAGAGGGAGCCTTCCTCTTTCCTTTGAACATCTTGTTCCTTTGATTTCCATTCCTCTGGTTGTTGTTTTTGTCATCATCCCCAGGAGAATCCTTGGGCCCCGACTCTTACTTGGTTCCTTGTACCACCATTTTTCTTCTTCTTAGCATGAGAAGTGAAGGTAACATTACCTTCATTTTCATATTCCTTCATTCTTGTCGCTTCTTGTACGCATCTCGATAACACTTTGTCAAAATCAGGTATCACATTTTTATCGAGAATGGTAGTATTGAATACATTCCATTCGGAGGAGAGACCTCCAAGTGTGGTGAGAACCATTTCTTGATCAACTATTATCTCCCAAATGGCCAGACAATTATTTCTAATTTTGATCAACTTCAGATAATTATGATTGAACGAATTCATCCCTGCCTTTCTTCAGGGTCTTCACTTGGTTCTTAAAGAAAAGGAATTGATTTGCATTGTTGTTGGCATTGAACATGTTGACCAAAATATCATACATCTCCTTGGATGTGCCCAGCTCAGAGATGTAGGCTACTAGACCCTTATGAATAGAATCCTGGATCATCAACTTTTCTTTGATTTCCCCCTTCTTATATTTTGACTTGGTGGCAGCAGGTGCAAATGATGGAGGCTCTTAGATTTTACCCTGCACATAGTCCATGACATCTTGGTCTTTGAACATAAGAACCAATGTCATCTTCCAGACATGGAATTCTTCCTTCCCAATCAAATTTTCATAAGCTTTGAAGCCATTATATTTAGAATTACCCATGCTCTTCTTCGGTGATTGCTACAAACTTGGGCTTTGTCTTCACCTCAGCTATGATACCATGTAAATTTTCATAGATGTTCTATGCTTGATGCAACTTTAATTTTATTCCCAATATGAAACAGAAATCACATAAACTAAAAGTAAAATGATGATAGAACATACCAATAAATCGACAGAAGACAAGCCAAAAATACACTTAACTTGATGAGAAATATATATGTGTTGTGGTGCATTACGGCGGTCAAGAGGATGCTCCAACCAAAAAAGTCTCTACACACTTAGGCAAGTAGAATTTGTCACACAACCCTCTCAAACAACTCTATATCAGTCAACCCAAAGTTAAAAAAAGTCAACGTTGTCCTAGTCAACAGTCAACGCAAAATAACAACAATAAAAGTCAACACAGCCTGGTCAAAGTCAAAGTCTAGCCTTGATTTCTATGCCAATAAATGCATATGACATAAATCAAAATTTTGGGAGAGATTAGGGTCAGTTTAACCATGCATTGACCAAAGTCAACGTTGGTCAAATCTGCATTGAAAACCCTAGGTCAAAACAGAAAATTCCTTTGCTGCGTTTTTCCCATGTGTGAGAGAAGAAGAGCCTCCAAGGTGATTGAACCAATCAAATGATGAGAGAAAATGTGTGATGAGTGATGGCAAAAAAGACCTCCAATGTTGACCTATATATATTCTCCTTCAAGACTTCAAGTGTACCTCGAATCCATGGGTTCTCTTCTTTCATACACTTCAACCTATATAAGGTCTACAAGAGCCTCCCATGGAATTCTTCCCAACTTTTCATGTCTTGTCGTTCAGCTTCATCCTTGACCATTATCTTTCCCGTGTTAATGTCCCACTGCAACCAACTAATATAATTCACAAGCTTCAATACCAAAAACAACCACATTTCCTATCATATTCCTACTTTTTATTAAATTTCCAAATAGGTCGGATCTCCCTAAACCAAGCTCTTACACCATCCACCATGCCCCCATGCTAGTGGTGACTAGATTTCCACTTGTGGGAAATGTGTGACACCAACCAAACTTTTCATTTTCCTGCTACTATGGTTCATGGACTATCCTTATCACAACACCGAGTCAATTTTCCAATAAGTGTTCTTAAAATGCAGCGGAAATAACTTATCATCAATTATTTGGTCAATTAATATTTAATCAATATACAACAGAAATCATAACACAAGTATACCCATATATACTTGGGAGAGGAAACGCCCGTAAATTATTCCGTAAAACAATATATTATTTTTCAAATTAGAGTCTATTTTCCTTTTATTTTAAGAAAGATACTTTTCAACTTTTTATTGAGTAAAAACAAACTTTTTTTTAAAGAAAAAAACAAATTGATTTTCATTACATAGGAAAAAAAATTTACATCCATTTGTGCACTCTTCAAAATAAGTTCATCATATTACAATCAATAAATAAATAAAAATATATATAAAGACTATGATGCAGGAGCATCGGGAACCTAGCCAGCAATGTGACGTCTTTGGTCACATGTTGTGGCTAATTGGAAATAAAATAAACTTATGAATAGTTTAATAATTTATTTTATTAAATTTTTTATTTATTTTTAGAGAATTGTTAGTTTGTTTTATATTTAATTAAATTTGGCATAATTATAGAATTGGTTTCTTTCACTGCGTGGAATAGAGCCAATATAGGGGCAAATGCTTAATAATAGGAAGGCATTGGTTTGTTGAGGTTTTCTAGAAGAATATTATTCCGTGAAGATTAGTTTCACATATTTGTATAAATTAGAGGGTGTGAATGAGATAAAAAAGAGTTTAAATCCGGAGGTTGTAAATTGCAGAGGGCTCATGCAATGCTAATGTAATCGTGTTTTACATTATAAGTTTCATTTATGAATCTGCAATTATATATATATATATATATATATATATATATATATATATATATATATATATATGCTGTGTAAGTTATGAACACAGGAATCAGTTCGCCATGGAGCAACGTTATATAGCTAGTGCAAGGAGGATTCTTTCTACGTTAGCAGTGGAACCAACAATTTTGATTTTTCTCAAACCATGCGAATGGTGGTAACCTCAACCCAAACGCTGGTGTGGATGCAGGAGAGTGTGTAGAAATAAATGGAATGTGGTCAAGCCTGATCTGTGGACGCTGGCAACGTAGTACAAGGAACCACACTTTAAATTTTTGTGAACGGTGTCATTGGTAGTAACGCACAGAACCATGGCTGAAGAAATCAACGGAGAGCATGGTTTCTCAAACAAAAACTGGTTGATGCATTCTTATGGGATGCATCGCAGCCAGTTGCTCCAAGGGAAAGTGGCATCGTAAGGATGGAGTGACTTCACATTCCAGCAACCTTCTGTGAATGAGTTTGGATATCGACCATTGATGCTGAGGGGTAAAATCCTCTATGTATATGATCATGCACCTCAAAGAGTGATAACATTGTAGGAAAAGAAACTAAATCTTATTCTCATTCGACATGTTAGGGAGGAATGTAAGTTGGTTTATGCGATGACTTCAAAAGAAATTTTTTTTTATATATGTTGTTGTGTTGTGCACTAAAATGGTTATGAGGATTCACACAACTTCGTGTGGGTTGAAGTTTATTTAGGATATTTATAATTCACAAAGGCTGGGGATTACTTGGGATAGCTCATGGTTTAATGAATTCACTACATCACACTGAAGAATAAGCTTAGATTAAGCAACAACAATATTACATGCTTTATTTCATAAACTAAAAAACAATGATATTTCAGTGTTTTGTAGATTTTCTTCATCATTTTTTGGTATCAGAGCTTGTTAAGCTGTTTTTGGAGCATTGCATAGAATTTCGCCTAGAAGAGGAGCTGGGATAGTTCGAGGGAGAGCTATAGCAAATGCAGTTTTGCTAGATGAGATCCGGAATTTGTGCATGAGACTGGCTACATTGGAAACCACTTAGAGGAGAGTAGCAGATGGTGGGATTTCTAGTGTCGATGAAGAAGAGATCACTGATGAAGAAGTGGAGGAGGAAAGCGAGGCAGCCAAAGTCATGAAGATGCTTGCAAAGGTCAACAGCCGACCAAAGGTAGAAGTACCTTTATATGATGGAAGTCTTAGTGTGGAGGTGCTAATGGACTGGATAAGTTAATTGGAAAAATATTTCAACTATGAAGATGTCGATGACAAGAAGAAAGTGAAGTTTGCAACCACGAGATTGAAAGGCCATGCAGCCTTATGGAGGGACGAATTGTAGCTATCTAGGGAGTGAAAAGGGAAGTCCAAAATAAAGCAATGGGACAGGATGGTAAGTAAGTTGAAGGGTAAGTTTTTGCCGAAGGATTACCAATTAAATCTGTTTAGACAATTGCAAAACTTAAAACAAAAAGGAATGACAATTAAGGAATATACTGAAGAATTTTATAAGCTAAGTATTAGATCTGGCCATGTTGAAGATGATCTAGAAAATGTAGCTAGATATATAAATGGTTTGAGATATGAAATACAGGATGAGATCAGCTTATTAAATTTGAGGACGATTGAAGATGCCTATCAAGCAGCCTTGAGGGCAGAGGAAAAATTGTTTCACAAAAAAAACTAGAGAAATAAAGGGCAAAAGAAGGGGGAACATTTGAATCCAGATTTCAACACTCTCAGAATGAGGCAGGGAGTGCGAGCAATAGATCACCACAAAGAGGAGATTCAGGTCGTGGAAGGTTCGTTCCCAGAGGCAGAGGCCGAGGAAGAGATGTTCGGTGCTTTTCATGTGGTGAATGGTGACATGTGCAATGGTATTGTCCTCACAAAAAATCAGCAACCCAGCGTAATGTGAATGTTGCAGAAACCAAAGAAGAGATTCCTAAAACTGCAGCTAAAGTGGAACCACCAGAAGCTGGAGAATCCCTGTTACTAAATAGGTATTGCTTAAAGAAGCTAAGGAGGCCAAAGAACTTGCTCAAAGGAAAAATCTATTCCGAACTGTATGTAAGTCCAGGGGTAAGTGTTGCAAATTAGTAATTGATACTGGTAGTACTGATAACTTTGTTTCTATCAAAATGGTGGACAAGTTGAAGTTGGAGAGAACAATACACCGCACTCCTTATAAAGTATCAGGGCTTCAGAAAGGCCATCAAATTATTGTAACTGAACAATGTAAAGTTTACTTTCAGATTGGTACTTATAAGGATGTTATTTTATGTCATATAATATCGATGGATGTATGTCACATATTACTAGGGAGACCCTAGCAATTTGACCGAAATGCCATACATGATGGCAGAAGAAACACTTATACTTTTGACAAAGATGGGAACAAGCATACACTGCTTCCGTTGAAATCTGAAGTTGATGAAGAAGCACCTGGAAATAGCGTTATGTTGATGAATGAGAAGACCCTGTTGCAGGAAGATGAGAAGGGTAAGGAGATACATTTTGCGAGCATTGGAAAACCCAAGGCAATTTTAGCTTCTACAAATTTTGAAGATTTACCTGAAGAAATTCATAATCTATTGAATGATTTTGTTGATATTACTGTGGATGAGTTGTCGAATAAGTTACCACCCATCAAGAGTATTAGTCACCATATTGATCAAATACCTGGAGCCAGTTTTCCGAATGGAGTAGCCTATAGGATAACACCGCATGAAAATTCCAAAGCTGGAAGACAAGTATAAGAGTTGATGGATAAAGGGTTAGTCAGAGGAAGCCTTAATACATGTACTGTACCAATAGTACTCAGTCCAAAGGAAGAAGATGAATGACGCATGAGCACAGATTCTCGAGCCATAAATAAAATCACCATCAGGATGATGAATGAAGTTTTGGAGGAATATGAAGTCTCTAAAGAAGAGTTGAAAATGGATTCGAAGAAAATCCAAGCAGTCGTGAATTGGCTAACCCCTAGAAGCATATTCTAGGGAGATGTCAAAAGCAGATGGTAGGAATGCAATATTAAAGACAAGCACTGAGCATATATGAAGAGGTAGAAAGAGAAATTCCAAGCAAGTGACTTAGTCATGTATTTAAAATTTGTACCTATACCAAAACCCAGAAGAAGAAACACAAGGAGATGTCATAACAGAATAAATCCCAAAGAAAGAAAAAGGGAAAAGAGAGTGTCAACGAAAATAAGGGGCCAAACTTATTTATTCAAGTGAAAAGGACAGAAAATGGAAGACGCCAGTTGGATGATTGCAGTAGAACTACAGAGATTTGGGATCGACTCCAAAGTACTACAAGATCAATTTTTCTTCCCCGAGAGTTTGATGCAGGAGCATCGAGAACCTAGCCAGCAATGTGACGTCTTTGGTCACATGTTGTGGCTAATTGGAAATAAAATAAACTTAGGAATAGTTTAATAATTTATTTTATTAAATTTTTTATTTATTTTTAGAGAATTGTTAGTTTGTTTTATATTTAATTAAATTTGGCATAATTATAGAATTGATTTCTTTCCCTGCATGGAATAGAGCCAATATAGGGGCAAATTCTTAATAATAGGAAGGCATTGGTTTGTTGAGGTTTTCTAGAAGAATACTATTCCAAGAAGATTAGTTTCACATATTTGTATAAATTAGAGAAAGCTGAAGATGAAGGAGGGTGTGAATGAGAGAGAAAAGAGTTTAAATCTGGAGGTTGTAAATTGCAGAGGGGCAGCTAATGATTATTAGCCCGTGCAATGCTAATGTAATCATGTTTTACATTTTAATTTTCCTTTCTGAATCTGAAATTATATATATATATATAGATGCTGTGTGTAAGTTATGAACGCAGGAATCAATTCTCCATGGAGCAACGTTATATAGCCAGCGCAAGGAGGATTCTTTCTGCGTTAGCAGTGGAAACAACGATTTCGATTTTTCTCAAACCATGCGAATGGTGGTAACCTCAACCCAAACGTTAGTGTGGATGTAGGAGAGTGCGTAGCAATAAATGGAAAGTGGTCAAGCCTGATCTGTGGACACTGGCAACGTATTACAAGGAACCACACTTTAAATTTTTGTGAACGATGTCATCGGTGGCAACACACATAACCGTGGCTGAAGAAATCGACGGAGAACGTGGTTTCTCAAAAAAAAATAGTTTCTGCATTCTTATGGGATGCATCACAGCCAGTTGCTCCAAGGGAAAGTGGCATCTTAAGGATGGTGTGACTTCACATTCCAGCGACCTTCTGTGAATGAGTTTGGATATTGACCGCCGATGCTGAGGGGTAAAATCCTCTGTGTATATGATCATGCACCTCAAAGAGCAATAAAATTGTAGGAAAAGAAACTAAATCTTATTCTCATTCAACGTGTTAGGGAGGAACGTAAGCTGGTTTATGCCATGAGTTCAAAAGAATTTTTTTTTTATATGTTTTTGTGTTGTGCGCCAAAATGGTTATGAGGATTCACACAACTTCGTGTGGGTTGAAGTTTATTTAGGATATTTATAATTCATAAAGGCTATGGATTGATTGGGATAGCTCATGGTTTAATGAATTCACTACATTTCACTGAAGAATAAGCTTAGATTAAGCAACAACAATATTACATTGTTTATTTCATAAATTGACAATTAGTGAGATTTCAGTGTTTTGTAGATTTTCTTCATTAGACTACATGGAAATCAAATGGCTATAACCAAAATGTACATGTATGATAGAATAGTGCACCATATAAATCCCCCCATAAAAAAGAGAGGACATCATTTTCTGAAGATATATAAGACCAAATCATGTAGAGAATAGGTAAACATAGCCAGCCTAATGAAAAGAAAACAACACAAACAAACTTACACATTCTCTTACAAACTAAAATTTCAAAAATTCAAAAATATACTTGAATTCATAACAGGAATGAAATTCAACATTATACGATGTTGAGACAGTATTGTTAAACTATTCTTAAGATACTAGTCTCTTCAAGATTAAAATATAAACCATGATGAATGGTTTCAATCAAAGTTACTGAGGCCCAAATTTTCCTTCTTCACTCATCACTCCCCTTCACTCGCAAATCACTAATACATTGTGCAAAAGAGGCCTCCTTCACAACAAATGTAGAGTCTTTTCCACCATTCTCTTATCGAGATGATTGTTTTGCATCAATTAGAGAAACATGGTATCCCATGGGAAATATTCATCGCCCATGATGTTTTCACAAATCCATAGCCTCTTCTTCTGCAAAGTTTACCCTCATCATCTCATCCACCTTCCTCAGTTCCTCCATCAACCCCCGCTGACCATGATTCTCTTCCACACATGAATCCTCTCCCCAATAGAACTTCTCTCCTTCACCTTCTCCTAAAGCATTAGAACAAGAAGAAATTGATGAAGAGCAAGAGGAAAATGACATTCAAGAGGAAAATGATAGTCAAGAAGAAGGGATAAATGATGAAGAAGAAGAAAGTCAAAATGAATAAAATGATGATGAGGAAGAAACAAAGGACAGTGAAGAAGAAGAAACAAATGATGAGGCAGAAAGTGACAGTCATGAGGAAGCATAAAATGATAGTCATGAGGAAGAAAATGATAATGAGGAGGATGATGATGAAAATCAAGAGACAGGGGCAGATGATGAAGAAGAAGACATCTAGGTATCACATGATCGGGAGCCTTGGTTGGAGAGAGCCAACATACAATTGGAGGCTAAATTGAAGAAATAAAATCAAGATCTTGACCTCCAAAGAAGGATGACTAAACATTATGCCCGAAGAAACCAAATTGCAAGGGCTAAATTGAAGAAGGCTCAAGCCAAGATCCAGGCACTAAAAGAATAAAAGGCCAAGCTAGACTTCGAATCTTGGCACAAGCTTCTCTATAGGTCTCTCAAAACCCATGAGGCACACTTCCACCAAATTTGGGAGAATTTTGACAAGTTTTGTTTTTTTGCTAATTTTAAGGGCCAAGGGGGTAGCACACATGGTGCTACACTCTTTCTCGGAGCATATTTAGGAATAAATGCTCGCATTTTTGGAATCCACATCTCAAACATAGCATTATCACAAATTTTTAGATCAATTGGAGTTGTTTTGATCCTCCAAAAGGGTCAAAAACACCCTAATTTTCACCATTCTGCCTGCTTTTCAGGACATGTGCTGCTCCTTTACAAGCCTTGGAATTTTTTCTTTTTGAATAGGTTTCAGAGGTCAAAGAAAAGAACTATGGGTATATTTGTAAATTAGACTCAAAGGGATTCCAACGGGCCATCACGGAGCCTTTTCCGACATCGGGAAGGCCTTCCAAACATCGCTGCAAGTTAACCCATTTTTCCTCTTCCTGTGCTATGCCCTTGGAATGGAAATTCATCCTAAAAAAAAGTGGTGCACCATTAGTAGAGGAAAATTCAAAAATGTATGCTTGGGAATTTTTAGGAGGCTTGTAAGACCTCAAAGGTCAGTTTATTTGCTAAAAATGTCCGAAAATATATTTTGTGCCTTAGGCCTTGCAAGCTCTCAAGGACAGTAGTGACATTTCTGATTAGCCATAGGCTTCTAGAGACTCTATTAGGTTTTTCTACTCCTTTCTTGTTAAAATGAGAATTGAGGATTCATTGTTAATGATTTTAGGTAAAGGAACCCAAGGAGGTTTTTTGAGAGGGGGGTTTGTGAGAGGAGGTGGAGGATGAAGTGGAGTGGTTTGCACAGTGGATGTGTGAATGGGGGTGGCAGATGTACTTGGACCACCAAGCTGAGATTGAGTAGATTTGGAATGGAAGGAGCCAAAGTTTTGGAGAAGATGAAAATCAGGAGGAGTGGAAGGAGAGGCTTCTCTGCTAGGACTCTGCTACAAATCTATGGGCTCAAGGTCTGTCTAGTCTATCCCACTCTGCGACTTAATTCTATTTTTTTTTTCTATGGTATACATCAAATTGGGGATCTTGCAAGGCTCTCAGGTTTTCAGGGATAGAACTTTCTTTTTGAATGGTCCTAATAGTATTTGAATCTTCAGTCCTAGAAGTTTTCCACAAGATCTTTTCTGGGTCGTCAACTATGGTAGGAGGCTCAGGGTGAGATCTGGGGCTAATCCTTTGTATTTCAAACTCTAATAATACAAAGAGGCTAAAAGTTTAGGATTATATTGAAAACAGACCTATCTACAAGAACACTAAGTTCACACAAAGAGTGACTGGGTTTTAGACTGTTTTGAATGATTAGTGCATTCCCAGGGGAGTCTATGAGAACTAGTGAAGTTAGTAGGCCTACTGGAGGCTAGTGGAGTTTCCAGGTGGATGAGGTTTACTGCTTTGAGGGTTGTCTTTTTGTCCACCATAAACAATTAAAAAACCAATCTAGAGATGTTTTGGGTTTTTTGAGTTTCTTATGTAACATTAAGATTTAATTAGTTTTCTCCAGTTGAGTCATCATGTTGCTAGTACGGTGAATCAATTAGATACTAATCTTGGCTAACACATGATTTTCTAAGTTTGACAGGGATTTGAGAGTTTTTAAGGTGTACTTGGGACGCTACTGACTTAGGGTACCACCGTGATCACCATTATGTTAGGTCCCTGTAATTTGTTAGACTGGCAAGACCAAATGTATAGGGGTAACATCAAACCAATATTTGAAGTCCTAGGACCTAACCTTCTTGGACTCAAAGAGGGCTCTCTCTATGTTTATGTAAAGGAAGTGAACTTGATTGATTTTAGGGTTTTGATTTTACATTAGTTATTAGGTTTAGGGTTTGTTTGTTTGTTTGGTTGGGTAGGTTGTAAATTAGAATAGATATAGTGAGAGAGGTTTGATCCATTGGGCTATGGAGTCTACAAAAAGGTCTTGAAAATTTTAACAATAGGTCAGGGGTGTATCACAGGGAAAGTCTAACAAGGTCAAATGGGTCTAAAAACTTATGTGAGTGGAGTGAAACATCAAATTGTGAACATAGTAGGTTCAAAAGGGCAGTTAAGAATCCTTCAACAAATACCTTAACAAGAATGGCCTTTAAGATTACTAAGCATGAAGAAATAACCAAAGACAGGGCATACCAATAACTTCTTTGACTAAACCCTAGCAAGTAAGCATGAAGAAAACGATCCAGTGAACTATAGAAGGCAAGAAACTTGTAAATATTCTAGTGATTTCACCTTCAAGGTAAGAAAAAATTTAAGATAAACATATAGTAGAGATCAAATAATAGGGAACTCCTAAATTCATTAATAAAGCTATAAATACCTCCAAAGCAACCATTTTGGATAAACAAAAGGGCATGGAAAATCATGAACCTCTTTAGCTAAACCTAATCAACAATACTTCAAAGTAAAAGACCTAAAAAATAATGTTTAAGTTATATCAAAGAGCAGGGCTAACCATGAAAATACTTTGATATTAGCTTTATCAAATCATATTTAAGATAAACACGCATAAGTGGGTTTAGAGAGCAACTAAGAATTCTCTAAACTGACCTAGAAGAGGAAAACATGGAAGCAGTAGAGAACAAATAGAGCTAAGGTGCCTCTAAACAACATTTCTTAACCTAAAACTTTTGTCTTACTACAATAGAAAGATGGAAAAAAATGATAACATAAGAAAACAAGAACTAAATAAGGAACACATCACCATTGACTATGCTCATGAATCTTGCAAGTGATCATTCTCCATTGTCAAGTAAGTCAAGCAATCCATAAAAACCAAAGCCAAATTCTCTTCAATCTCAATGTCTATGTATTACTCTCAATAATCATCCAACATGTACAATGAGGCCTCAATGTTGTATTTAACAAGCAAGGAGGACCAAAACCCTAACTAGGGTTCCCAAAATATCATAAATATATCATAAATGCAAAATTTGTCCATTAAGACCATGCAAGGCCCAATGCATAAAATATCTAATGGAATGAATGAAAAATAACTTCTAACACCTGAGTGATTTGCCCAAAAAACCATAAAATATCTATTTTCAATAAATTTGTGTCTTTTTTTGACTTTGTAGGCAAGGGCATAGCAGTGAGGTCCAAGGGCGTAGTGCCTGCACCAGAAAGATAGGCCACCTTGCAGTTGAATTGTGAAGGCCTTCCCGCTGTCGGAATGAGCTCCGTGATAGCTCGTTGGAAAGCTTATCAAGTCTAATTTACAAAAATTCCCTTTTTTTTATGATTTCACTTCATTTAACTATTCAAAAACTAAATCTCCCAAAACTTCTAGGGGCACAACGCCATCTCTAAAAATAGGACAGAATGGTGAATTTTTGCATGTTTTTGACCCTTTTGGGGGACCAAATCTGCTCCAAATAATCTGAAATTTGGTGTGTGTGATGTACTTGGAAAGATGAACCCAAAAATTCAAACCAATCCTAAATAAAGTGCCCCAAAAAAGAGCACAGCATCAAGGGCATTGCGCCCTTGGCCCTCCAAAATAGTGAAAGACCAAAATTATCAAAAGTTACAAAAATTTTGAAATTTCCTTGCTTATGGTGTTTGGGATGCCTGTAGAGAAGCATCAGCAAGGATTTTAAGTTTTTTCTTGACTTTGGCCTCCTTAAGAGCTTCAATTTTAGCAAGGGATATTTTGAGCTTGGCCCTTACAATTTGATTTCTTAAGGCATAGTGCTTGGCCATCTTCTTCTGAAGGCCAAGGTTTCTTTGTGTCTTTTCCAGCTGATCCTCCAAGTGTCTGTTAGCCCTCTCTAACCAAGGTTCCCGATCATACTCTAGCTCCATGGCAAGAAACTCACTTGGAGTGAGCTGCTCTACCAATGTTGTTTCTTGCTCCTTCTCCTTAGCTAAGGCCTTCCTCAAGCCCATTGTTCTTGGCCTTCTCCTAGACAACTACCCTTCTTCATCTTCACTTTCATCAAAAACACCCAAGACCTCATCTAGCCTAACCTTGGTCCTTTCAGCTTCTTTCCAGGCTCTGATTGCCATAACCTCATGAATGGCCTTTTGTGCCTCCAGCTGCTTATTTTCAACCTCATAATAGTGGATGACATTCCTAGCCCTAGCTATATTGGCTTGTAAATCTTTGATTTGGGCATCTCTTCTCTTGAGCAACATGCTTGAGATCCTTGCCTCGTTCTCATCATCACTGTCAACATGGATGTGTTCAAATTCTTGCTCAGTCTCATGATGATATTATTCTTCTTTCTCTATGACCTTTTCTTTTCCTTTGTCCAGCTGCTTAGTTGATGTGGAAGGCATGGTCCCTGGCCTATTAGAGGCAGCAAACACATGCCTTTTTCCTCTTTGGTATGTAAAAGAAAAAGTTTCAACTTTGATCATTTTAGTGCATTCAGTCTTGCTGCCACCATGAATGTCATCATCATGGATATCCTCACTGTCTTCATGGCCCTTATCAGCACTTCTTTATGTTTTATCACTGACAACATCATCATGATCACCATCATTATTGGCATATTCTTCATTTACATTTGCACTAGCATCTTAGATTTCTGATTCATTTTCCTCATCTTCATTGATATCTGCTTCTTTTCTTTCCTAGCTACTCTCATGGTTGCTTTCATCTGTTTCCATGTTCTCCTCCTTATCACTGATATCCTTGCTGTCATTATCACTATCAAAACCATCATTGCCTTTGGCTTCAATGCTCTTTGCCTCATTCACATCTTCCTTGCTGACATCACTGCTTTTTTCTTTGTTTCTTTCCCTTGCACTGACATCTTCTGTCTCACTGATATTGGCCTCATTGATATCAGCCTCAATTTCTTCTTATTCACTGATATCTACCTCATCTAACCTATTTCCATCATGGCTCACTTCCTTGTTGCTTTCTGCATCCTCACTGTCTTCTGCAATGTTGTTTGCCTCATTGACATCAACATCATTTTCTTCATTATCATTGTTTTATGTTTCATCATTATCTGCCTCGTTGTCATCATTGTCATCATCGCTCTTGGTTTCACTTCCATGTTCTTCACTGCCTTCTGCACTTCCCTCATCTTCTTCACTGACTTGTGTGCTGTCATTATCAGTTTCATAAAGGATTTTTGAGCCACTGTCATTTTATTCACTGTTATGTGCCTCATCATTGCAGTCATCACCACTGCCTTCTGTTTCCATGCTCAGTTCTTTATCACTGACCTCTTCCTCTTCATTTTATTCCTCTTCACTGTCTTATTTTTCTCTATTTCTTGATTCATCATTACCCTCTCCCTCATTTTCATTTGACTACTCATTGCCACTTCCTTCATTGTCTGATGCATTGTGAGAGAGTGATGAAGGAGGGTTTCCCTAAGGTGAAGGGTTATGTGTAGATGGTGAAACATGTTCACCAAGAGATGATGGAGGAGTAGGGATAGGAGGATGAGATGATGAAGGCACATTTTGCTGAGGATGGGGTTGTGGGTTTGTGAACACTTCATGGGAAATGAAAAAATCTCATGGAATTCCCTTTTGCTGCAATTGATGCATCACAACCATTTCAATAAGAGAGTGGTGAAAGAGGCTTTGCATCTGCTGTGAATGGTCTCTCTTTTGTACAATATAAGACATTTTTTCAATACTCCTGTAGAGATAGTAGGGTAGATGCAGCATCTTAACCCTAGTAAAGTGCATGAGCAACCTGATGTGATAGGAATAAAGTCGGGAGAATCTTCCTTCACATGTGAAATATTTCATAATGACCCTCATCATGAGTGCATACCTCTCAAGCAAATGTGAGAAAGGAAATATGGATTTATTGTAGTCTTTATATCTGGGCTTAAGGTATAGCTCATAGTAGCTCATGTCTAAATTGGTCTTCTTGAACCATTTTTCACCCACACTAGGTATCCCAGTGGCAATAGCAATGGCATTTTAGGATAGCTCAAAGTTTACCCCTGCAAGGTTGAATTGTTTCTCATTTAGATTAAGTATGAAGAACCTAGTTAGCTCGGGGTGATTCTACACCTACTGTACTTTATCACAAAATTCATAGTAGCCTACATTTTGGAAGAAGGAGACAGTTAAGGGAGATGCATTTAGCTCCATTGTGTTTAGTGGTTCAAACCTGTTGATCCCCCCACCTTTGTGTTGATTCCTCATTGGCACTTGGCCTTCCTCACCACTACCACTGTCACCTTCCCTTGAAATTTTGATCACTCTGTTTTGAACAAAACCCTAGGATTCCACAATAAAAATGAGATGAAGGGATGGAAGATGGCAGTCTTCCCAAGTGAATGATATGGATGGGTGAGTGAGGGTAAGGGTATAGGAATATGAGTGAGAAGAAAAACTCAAGGAAAATCTCAGTTGTTTCATTAGGGGAATTTTGAGGTCTAAAATGGGCCTCCTAAGGAAATTATAAAATAATAGTGGAAAAAATCAAATAAGATTTGATGACATCATCAAATTTTAGAGGGAAAAATGAAAAACCACTTTTTCAACTCATATTTTCAACTTATCTCCCAAAGTTATTACTCAAATTTCGAGCGAGAGTACTTGTTGGATGCAAAATTTAATTCCCCATTCAAGGAGTACCCATGTTGCATACTTTCGATAGGTCCTACTACACGAAAAATGAGAAATACATAAAAAAACATGATTACAATCACGTTTTTTATGTATTTCTCATTTTTCGTGTAGTATATTTCATCGAAAGTATGCAACATGGGTACTCCTTGGATGAGGAATTAAATTTTGCATCCAACGAGTACTCCCACTCGAAATTTGAGTAAAAATTTTGGGAGATAAGTTGAAAATACGAGTTGAAAAAGTAGTTTTATTATTTTATTATTTTTTAATATTTTTACCTTTTTATTTAAAAAATGGTGAATCATCCCCCATGGTTGACATCATCACCTTGAATCCTATTGGTTGTTATAAAGTTTATTTTTGTTTTACATTTTTCTTAGGAGGCCCATTTTAGACCTCAAAATTCCCCTAATGGTTACAATTCTGCTTTGACAACAACTTGGACTGATGGAAAATGAGATGAGGGGGGGCATGCAATGTCAATGTTTTGCAGTATAAGGGACTGAGTATTATGTTAAGCTTTTATGGATGACCAATCTCAAACCAACGCAACAACCTCAATTTACCCCTGTTTTGACTGGTATTTCCTTGTTTGCAGATGAGGGAGGCTTAATCAGTGGTTTTAAGCATGACATTTAGCTTATCTCCTTAGGGTTCCATCCCTTTAATCAAATGATAATAAAAACTTGGAGAGGACGTGTGTTCTTGTACTTACCCCTTAAAGAAGATTAAAAAACCCTTGCAGTTAGTTTGAAGAAACTTTGAGTTGATTTGAGTGTTGAAATGGCTTGGAAGGCCCTCCTGGCCAAGCACGCAGCGCCCAAGTCACGGGTGAGTTGGGTTGGGCAAAGGCACAGCACCTTGTGCCAGGCGCATAGTGCCAAACTCTTTGTCGGGCCTGTAGGGTGAATCGGTAAAATGTGCAGCGTGTTGCTAGGTGCGCAGCGCCAAAGAAATTTTCAAATGGAAAACTGCTAGGGGCGCAGTGCCCGACTCCAGGCGCGTAGTGTCGACCTGAACGTGTAGCGCCGGGTGAACTTGTCCAATTTCGCCCAGAAAATCCACAGTCTTCTGTCCTGAATGCTCTAAGATTTTTGCCAGGAAACAATAACTTGTTTGATGTGTAGAATTGGTCTTTATGGACTTACGAATTTGATTTAAACCTTGCAACCCACTTTTCTAATGTTTTAAATCTTTTTCACTTTCTTTCACTGATATTTCTTGACCTTTTCTTGCAGGTGACATGAAGATCTTTAAGTGACTCTTCCTTTTTCCCCTTGTGAGTTTGACATGTTCATTTGATTTTTTGTTTGGGGGGTTGCACACAGTAGTATCTTCAAAGTTCCTGTGTTTTCCTTCACAATACTGGACTTATCCTTTTCACCCTTTCTTACTAACCATGTTGCATTGTTTGCTTCTACAGGTTACTGAGATGATGAATTTTGACCCTCTTGTTTCTCCTTGAAGCATAATAAGCTCATTTAAACATCTCGGGGGATTTCACACATTAATACCTTCAAAAATTTCCTTTGACATGCACTATGGAATTCAAAATAATGCCTTTTACCTTCTTTGGCTACTTTTTATTTGTAGCTGCCATAAAACATTGAAGTTTCCTTTCCTTTTATTCCTGAAGCTTGACATCTTCATTTACACAACAACAACCTTATAATCACTTTTAGTTTCCACCTTGGATCTCAACACCATGTTTTTCGTCTTTTTGACCATTGAATGTAGGAGACTTGAACACATTGATTTTCCCTTTCTCGCTAATCTTGAGGTATGACAGGTGGAGCTTGAAAACGTTTTAGGATGCTTACACACACTGGAAGCTCCTAAATATTTCCTTACCTGGACCATGGAGCTCAACCTATCTTTCAATCATTTTTGGCATGAAAAACTCCTTTGGACAAGTTTGGAATATTTTACAAAAAATGATATCTTCATAATCCCTTTGCTGTCATCATGGATTTCAACTTACCATTTCACCTTCTTTGAACACTTTCCCAAAACCCTAGATGTCTGGAATGCTTGAAAACAATTATGAGTGTTGTCTTCTAAGTTCTCTATAGCCCTTTCAAGTTCATTCATTTATGTCCAGTTCACCTCACCTTTTTCCCTATTTCACACATAATTTCTGAAAAACTTCTCTTCATGGTTGGTTTTTGGTGTGCCTCCTTCATGTGATTTGCTCCAAGTGGTTAGTGTTTTGACATTTAAGTGGGCCATTCATCTCAAAACCCTTAGTTCTCCTTGAAGCCAAATCCCCCCTCCTTGCTATGAATGTCTTTATTGAGGAGCGGGCTTCTTACCTTACCAAATTTCTGCTAATAGTCATTTTAACACCCCTGCAGAAATGTCAAAGTTCACATTTACCTATTGCAGAACTTGAACTTGATAAAGTAATCCTTTTTTGAGATTTTTTTATCTTTATTGGATAACCATGTGTTTATCTTCCATTACATATGATCCAGCTTCTATCACAGGAAAAACAGTGCTTAAAACATTAATGATGACCTTACAACCTGTGAAACCCTAATGACCTAGTGGGAGGGTTCTTTGACCTAGTCTTTGACTGAAAATTGGCTTGGATTCTTCAAGTATAAAAATAGAGTATTGACAAAGTGGTGTATTGAATATCCAAAATCCAATGTACTTGATTGATCTAAAGAGCATACAGAGATTTTTTGAGACCATCAATGCTTGAGAAACCTGGTGAACATGGGAAGGAATAGGTTGATTGGTAACCATAGATGGAAATGGAAGGATGGGTGAGGGAAAACAGAGTAATGAGGCTATAGGTGGGAAAATAGGATGGAGATGAGTGGCACAAGCCCATAAGGAGTCCTTCAGGAGTGGGAGGGTGACCATGAAAAGGAAAAATGGTAGAATAGTGAAAATTTTTCCATAAGGATAATGAAGGCAGTGAGATTTCTAAAACTCACAATATTCAGGGAAATTTTGTTTTTAGAAATATAGGACCAATATTTAGTCATCTACAGATGGTAAAAATTACTGATGAATAACAAGGAGGAGCTTGGAGACATGCCTGCTACTGCCAACAACATCATCAAGTTCTTAAAATCTAAGAACATATATGAGCTGGATGACTTGGGAGTGGATGACAGGACATAAACAATTTTGGAATTAAAGAAGGTTCTTACGAAGAGAAACGTGATTGTATAGCTGGAAGAAAAATGTCACAACTTAGAGATAGTTGTAAACATATTTTTCCAGTAGGATAAAACCTTTAACACAGAAGGGTATGCCCTCTCTGTTGGTAATAAATGATAAGCTAATAGACAAACAGGACTATGGAAATAAATTAAATGACGTTTCCAGAGACACAACAAAATTCTCCAATATCAAAGGCCCCATGACTGATAAAGAATTTTTACAGGCAACAAGAAATGATATTCTCATCCATCATGAGATAAACCATGTCTTTGTGGTAAAACCCACTTTTTATAAATACACCGAAGTGGATGAAATCTACAGAAAGGTCATTAATTTAACTATCCCAAATAAATATCAGTGGGATAAGTTATGTGAGCTTCAATAGTAAAAAGTAAAAATCATATAGTCAGCACATAGTCACCACACACGACAACACATCAGCTAGCATTGCAACTTGTACAACCTACAAATAGGCCTACTCAGAAACAGATTCCTTAAAAGCAATGCCAACATGCCAGATCACTCATATCGAGCCTATCTTTTGTCCAAGTTATTTATTGTTAGATTTATGCTAATAATACATTGTCTGTTGAGACAACATTTATTGTAATTAGTTTTGTGATATTTTAGTATAAATACTTCGTTGTTTGAAGTATTAGGGGTTTATTTCTGAACATATTTGGGCTACTATACAATTGTAAATCCCAAGTTTTCGTTGGAGCATCAATAATATAAAGACTTCTTTTAGGATTCATGTGGTGTAATTACTAGTGAAATGTTTCTATTATTTCTATGTTTTCCACTGTTATTTCCTTACTCTATTTATCAGAATTCTTAATTGTAAAATAGAAAGTGTGATGAATAGGACATGTTCTTTAAAACAACTTATTGTGGTTTTTTTCCAATTTAAATTTTTTCTACTGCAAGTTAGATTTAAAAATTCTTAATTTCTTTTGAGTCTCAATTGATATTCATTTTCCTTCCATATTCATTATAAATTAAAAAATCCAAAAGAATCCAGTAAATGCAACCTAGCTTGCCCTATTATAACTCTTTTAAAAATCGATGCAAAATCCATTTTTATGTTTTGACTCCATTTCCAATGGGATAATAAATATTTAATCAACCAAATCAATGAAAACCAAACAAAAATCAAACACAGTCATAACTAGCCTATTACTTATTTTAAACAAAGTTAAATCATAAAGAGAGATCCCTCTCTGAAGCTGCAAGGGCTAGATCCCAACTTCCAAAGTGGTTTGATGGTGTCCTTTGTGTTTATTCTGCCAATATTTTAAATTACAGAATGATAACAGGTTCTATGGACCCAATAGGGGACGTAGCTATGATCATCCTAGGGCTTGTATGGAGACTGCATATGTACCACCACCTCATATATTTGTGTCACTACTGTAATGGAGCGTGGTATTGCCGACAAAGCTAGAGTATCCATCACAACTCAACTTTAAGACCAAGGATAGAATTGCAAATAGCATGCAGACCACATTGGCCAATGCACAGGTCATATAACGTGGAGAGATGAGCAGAACACCAACATTGCCTCGTGACCGACCAGTTCCATTAGTTGATGATTCAGTGCTCAAGAGTCTCTCCCATGACTAGGCTTTATCATATGCACATATGTGTCACGATTCCAGTCGTGATACTTGGAGGGTGTATGACACACGTGACACAAGCTAGGTACATATATTTGAAACTTTTGACTCTTACTGTCAAATTATACATTATTTTTGTTAATAAATTTGTATCATATTTCATTTATATTAATAATTTCATAATAACATGTAGATACATAGTTATATGGATGAGATTTTGAGGCCATATGAGGGGGCAGTTGATCATCCATGGCAACCTCCATCAATGCATCATTCCATGGAATCTTTGAAATCTCCACCTCCACCTCATGACACTCACATGGAGGAGACTCGGTATGTAGATCCACCTAGACCAGCAATTGAGGTAAACATTTTTATTCCAAAGATTTCAATATTTTTTTTAAAGTTATATTCATGTTAATTAATTCATACACTAATTATAATTTGTATTTGTGATTGTGTACATAGGACCAAATGCAAAGTGGTGTCCAAGCCATAACGGTGTGGTTTCATTAATGGGATGTTAGGTATGGGGGTATTGTTGATGTGGGTCCATCGATGCAAGCCCCAATCATTGAGCCATAGGCATAGGAGCACTAAACTCGGATTGACCAGAACCCCATCCCAACTACCTTTTATTTGGACTCGAGTGAGGTTAGTATATTCATATGTAATTAAAGCAGTTCAAAATAATTTATTTTTGAATTGTTTATTTGGTTAATACTGATAATTGATTTGAATTTGAATGTGTTATTGATCCAGGTGGATATTGGTGGCCACCCACCTATTCCACTTGGCCCCCCACCATTGTCTCTTTCAGTTTTTCCGTTTTGGCATAACTTACTATTTTTAGCAGTTTTTCGGGTCCTGAACTTCCGGAGCCGTTTTGAGGCCCTAAACGACGTTTTTTGGGTACGAAAGCGCCAGCGAATTTTCTGATAAAATTTGTCCCGACAGCTGTAGTCCTCGGATAGAGCTTTCTAATGATGTATCATATGTGTCAAACGGAGATAGTATGCCAAAGTTACGTCCCTGGGAAGTTGAAACACCAATTTACCCAAACGGGGCCCATAGTTTTGGCGCTTCATCTCCTAGGGTTAGGTTTTGGGATGTTTAGGGTTCTCCATTGTTTCTCAATAATAAATAGGCCCTCGCGCCTCATTGTAAAGCAGTTCAGAGGTCTGTAGCCACCACATCTCTTCTCAGAGATAGCAACCAGTACCCTAGCTAGTTTTATTTCCATTGTCTGTAAGCAAATTTCGGTTCTTTGATATTAATGAAATGAAGTGTTATTTCCGCTGCATCTCTGTATTTATGGTTATGTGTTTATTCTGTTGCGTTCCTGCATAAATCCGGATCAGTGGTATCAGAGCGGTCTGCCTTTTCTCGATCCTTCTTTGCATGTCCCCAACGAGGTCGGGGTATAAGGAGCTAGGGCTCGATCTGGTGGAACCTTTGCAAGATCAGCCTCGCAAACCTCGACGGACACCCATGGGGGACGAAAAGAAAGATGAGGGAGCGGGAGATCCTATCAAAATATTGCTCGAGGAGGCCCTCGAAAAACAAAGGAACGCAATGATGGATAACTTTGCTCAGATCCTTCAACGGCTACCCACCGGCGGCGCATCTGCATCCAGCAGCCACTCTGGAGGCGCGACTCCTTTTAAGGTACAAGTAAATTTTGACATTCCCATATTTGAGGGTCAAATAGACGCAAATGCCGTAGATAGATGGTTGAATCTGTTAGAAGGATATTTCTCGGTTCATGACTTTTCAGACCGGGAGAAGATTATTTTGCACTCCTCAAAGCTACCCCCCATGTTAAGGACTGGTGGGAAACCTACTGTGAGAACAAGGACCAGACAGAACCCTCTCTGTTCTCGGCCGTACCAACTTGGAATTCTTTCCGAGACGCCGTCAAGGAACAGTGCTATCCCGTGGGGAGCTATGAGGACAAGTACATACAATGGACCACGCTGCGACAACAAAGGGATCAAGATGTGCACGAGCTGACGAATCTGTTCCATACCCTGCGCACAAAGTTGGGTATCAAAGATTCAGAGAAACATTTGGTGCTAAAATATCGCAGTTGTCTGCACAGATACATTCAGGAGGAAATGGAGTTCCTCGACATCTCCTCGCTTGGTACGGCATACCGGTATGCTGCCAAGATTGAGCAGAAATTCAAACAGAAGAAGCGAGACTTTGGATCTGCGAATCAAAAGCAGGGAAAAGGTGCTTCCAAACCGCAGAACAAAGGACAGAGCCAAGGCATGGCGGCTAAAGACAACCCACCAAAGCCACAAGAAAAGAACAACACCGTAAAGCCAAAGAAGGACACGGGAAAGTGGTGTGAGTTCCATAAGAGCTCCACTCACAACACAAGTGAGTGTCGGGCCAAGCCGTCGCTAGTGGCCGAGATGAGGGCTTCTGAGTCAGATGCATGCTCCGACTCCGAATCAGAACCTGAAAAGGGGAATGAAAAAGGGAAACAGATTATTGATGCGGAGCCCAACGCCACTGTTGCCACTACAAAGGTCCAGAAGGAGGAACCGGAAGATCCAGAGGAGGAGGAACGTCTCTTCCACTCCCGGATGTGGGTAAAGGGCTCCCCTGTACAGTTCATTGTCGACAATGGGAGCCAAAAGAACCTCATTTCAGCAGACGCCGTGAAGCGGTTGGGCTTGCCGACCACAGCTCACCCACATCCATACACCATCGGGTGGCTTCACCAAGGACGAGATCTCCGCGTCAGCCAGCAGTGCCGCCTTCCCTATAGCATCGAGCCCTTCACGGATGAGGTATTATGTGACGTTGCTCCTATTGATGTTTCTGATGTATTATTAGGACAACCATACTTGTGGAAGCGTCATGCTGTGTATGAGTCTCGACCTCGTGCTGTTATTATTACTTTGGGAAATAAGTTGTACGGGATACCAGAGGTACCACCTCCTACGACTATCTCTTTGGTTACTGCAAAACAATGTAGTAAGCTCATTTCCCAAACCAGGAAATTCGTTTTTCTGATGATCCGCCCCCAGGACAAGAAGAAGACTGTGGCCACGACCTCCAGACAGGGCCCCTCTGCACGACAACAACAAATGGATAAGGTCGTGGAGGAGTACGGGGACATCTTCACCTCACCCACAGGGGTTCCTCTGCACTGCCAGGTCAAGCACCCGATTGATCTGACCCCAGGTGCGCCGCTGCCCAATGGATCGATCTATCGACGCTCTGTTCTGGAAAATGATGAAATCAAGAGGCAGATTCAGGAGCTGTTGCAGAAAGGTCACATCAGACCAAGTTCATCACCATGTGGGAGCCCGATCGTGTTGGTACAGAAAAAGGATGGGACGTGGAGACTCTGTATTGACTATCGGGCGCTGAACAAGATCACTGTCCGGAATAGGTACCCAATCCCACGGATTGATGACCTTCTGGACCAACTCCAAGGTGCAAAATATTTCGGTAAGATCGACCTGAAGTCTGGGTATCACCAGGTACCAATTGAACCCTCTGATGTGTGGAAGACTGCCTTCAAAGCTAAGGAAGGCCTTTTTGAATGGCTGGTCATGCCTTTCGGGTTGACGAATGCTCCCGCAAACTTCATGAGGATGATGGACGACATCTTGCGGCCATTCACCAACTCATTCGTAGTGGTGTACTTGGATGACATTCTGATCTTCAGCAAGACTTGGGAAGAGCACCTTCATCACATCCGACAAGTCCTCCAAACACTGCGGCAACGCAAGTTGTGTGCCAATTTGGAGAAGTGCACGTTTGGCATGACCCAGGTTCAATATCTGGGATACATTATTGATGAAAGGGGGGTGCATGTGGATCCAGCCAAGATCCAAGTCATTCGGGATTGGCCAGCCCCGACTACTATAACAGAGCTTCGCAGCTTTCCGGGTCTTGCTAATTTCTACCGTAGATTCGTGTTGGGATTCTCTCATATCACTTGGCCCTTGAGTCAAGTCACCAAAGGAGGAGCGAGAGCAAAATTATTTTGGTCGGAACCTCAACAGAAGGCGTTCAAAGAATTGAAAAATCGCCTCTGTTCTGCCCCAGTGCTCACCTTACCAGACTTGCAGCAGCCATTTGAGATCGAGGCAGATGCCTCTGACTATGCTATTGGGGCAGTTCTTACTCAACAGGGACATCCAGTGGCATATCACAGTGAGACATTGTCTGAGACAGTTCGCAAGTATCCCACCTATGACAAAGAAATGTATTCCATTGTGCAAGCCTGTCGACAATGGAAGCATTACATTTTGGGGAAGGAAACAATCATCCACACGGACCACCGGCCCCTGCAGTTCATACAGACACAAGGGAAGTTGCAGAATGATCGCCATCAGAAGTGGTCCACATATCTGCAACAGTTTCATTTGAACATCAAGTACAATAAGGGTAGCACCAATAATGTTGCAAACTGCCTCAGCCGACCACCGATCGTGGCGCTCACCACCGTGCTCAACTCTTGTGGGCACGAGACTTCTGATTGGCCGCTTCTCTATGAGAGTGACCCAGAATTCGGCCACACTTACAAGGCACTCTTGGGGGGGCACGCAAGTTCCAAATTTTCACCTCCAAGATGCACTTTTATGTCACCTGGGACACCTTTGTGTTCCTTCAAGCGAGCGTGCCAAGATGATATGGGAAGCACACTACGGTCGAGTCGCTGGGCATTTCGGGGTCGAGAAAACAGTAGCAATACTACAGAAGTATTTCTATTGGCCGAACCTTCGAAAGGATGTCGAGAAGCACATCAGATCTTGCACTGCTTGTGCCATTGCTAAGCCGACCATCAAGAAGCAAGGCCTATATACTCCACTACCTACCCCTAGTCGACCATGGGAATCCATCTCCATGGATTACATGTCGGGCCTGCCCTCTACTAAGAATGGAAATGACTGTGTTTTCGTGGTCGTTGATAGATTCTCGAAGATGGCCATTATGGCGGCCTGTAAGAAGAATATCACAGCAGAAGCCACTGCTAAACTCTTCTTTGAACGAGTGTGGGTGCACTTTGGGATCCCACAGTCTATCATATCAGATCGGGATAGCAGGTTCCTCGGCACATTTTGGTCCAGCCTCTGGTCGATGTTGGATACCAAGCTCACCAAGTCCACAGCTTTCCATCCCCAAACAGATGGCCAGACAGAGGTCGTCAACAGAATGATTGTACACATTCAGCGCATGTACAATTCAAAGCATCCACGCACATGGGACGAGAGCCTCCCTTATGTACAACATAGTTATAACCGGGCTCTCCACAGTTCAATTGGCCATAGCCCCTTTCAGGTGGGCTTGGGATTCCGGCCACTATGTCCCATTGACGTAGCCATGCCATTTGCAGCTGCTCAGGCCGATTCAGCGCACGTCCAGTCTGAAGTTGACAAAGCAAGTAGCTTCATCGAGCGCATTCAACACATCCGCCAACGGGTTCATGATATATTGGACAGAGCCAATGCGAAGTACAAGCAGCGCCATGATCAACACCGGGTGCCACACCACTTCCAGGTGGGCGACAAAGTATGGCTACATTTGCAGAAGGAGCGCCTCACTGGACCTCACCGCAAGCTTCGCCCGCTCAGATACGGGCCGTACACCATCACCAAGGTTGTAGGTAACAACGCCTTCGGAGCTTAGCATTCCACCATTCCTTGGTCTGCACCCAGTCTTCAATGTGGATCGCTCGTTCATTTCACCTCACCGGACACTTCGGGACATTGCGTAACAACTCGTTCGGGGCCGCAGTTAAACCTGCATCGTTACGTGAACAAAGCCATTGCTGCATTGTATCATGGACACGGCACCATGAATACTCGCCAACAAGAGGATCCAACTATATCGGGTTGTCAAAGCTTGCCAACTCCTGCACCAAGGAAAGTGGTTCACCAGGGACCAAGTTCAGCAGAAATTTCCTCATCTCATGGAGGAACTTAACGCAATGGGGACCATTGCTTCCTAAGGGGGGAGGAATGATCTAGGTGGATATTGGTGGTCACCCGCCTATTCCACTTGGGGCTCCACCATTGTCTCTGGCTTTTTCGCCGGCATAACTTACTATTGCAATCCGCTGGTCCCGAACTTCCGGACTCCGGGAGCAGTTTTGAGGCCCTAAACGATGTTTTTTTGGGTATGAAAGCGCCAGCAAATTTTCTGATAAAATTCGTCCCGACAGCTGTAGTCCTCTGATAGAGCTTTCTAATGATGTATCATATGCGTCAAACGGAGATAGTATGCCAAAGTTACGTCCCTGGGAAGTTGAAACACCAATTTACCCAAACGGGGCCCATAGTTTTGGCGCTTCATCTCCTAGGGTTAGGTTTTTGGGATGTTTAGGGTTCTCCATTGTTTCTCAATAATAAATAGGCCCTCGCGCCTCATTGTAAAGCGGTTCAGAGGCCTGTAGCCGCCACATCTCTTCTCAGAGATAGCTACTAGTGCCCTAGCTAGTTTTATTTCCATTCTATCTGTAAGCAAATTTCAGTTCTTTGATATTAATGAAATGAAGTGTTATTTCCGCTGCATCTCTATCTTTATGGTTATGTGTTTATTCTGTTGCGTTCCTGCATAAATCCGGATCAGTTATATTGCAGTATTGGGATGTGGACGCCATGTTTGACTAACGATCAAATTGGGATATTGGTACTTAGATCACATAGTTTGTATATTTTCATGCCCATTTCATAAAACACATTCACATGTGATCTAGACCTTATATATTTTCATATTGACAATTTATGGATAGATAAACATTATTTCATTTTATGGATGTTCCTGTAATGTAAATTGTATCTTTTTTCACATCGACGGTTTATTGAAACCTTCATAATTTCATCTAAAGGATGTTTGTTAATGAATGTTTATGGTTCATTACATTTCAATTTATGGAACTTTATGGATGTTAATTATTTCGCTAGTTTTTAAAAAAATATACATTATAAATTTTATTAAGAAAGATAAAAATTTAAAATTAATTAAATAAAAGAATAATATTTATATTTGAAAATATAATTTTTTTTTTAGTTAATAACTTTTATCATCTATTTTTTTGAATTTTTTTCAATTATATGCTAGACTGAAATTATCTCCTCATGGTATTGAAAAACAAAAAGTTATAACAAATCCATGTGTAATTAGCTAAAAAATCCATGGTATAAAATTTAAGCATTATGTAGGACTCTCCATCAAGGCATGAATATGGAATCTACAAGATTCGAGAAGTAAGAGCATTATGTAGTCAGCATCAAGTAGCAATATGGAATATAGAACATTCAAGCTGTAAAATTTTACAAAATATTCATTTTGATTTCTAGTTTCATGGACTAAGTTTTCATGAACTTAGAAAATAAGCACAATCATACTATGATGCAAGTCACTTTGATACTTAAAATGAACTAAATGATGCTTCACTGCTTGTAGAAAGTGTGTTTTAGTGCAATAATATATATTATTACATTGAATTTTAAATTCATCCATATTATAATAAAAAATCTATATATAGACATTTTTGCAACCCACACATATACCTATACCATTATGGTCAAATTTGTTAATATTACTTTAATAAGCTACTTGAGATTTTGAATGATTCTACACATTTAAAATGCTACTAGATATAAGAAATTCTAATGGTTAAAAGAATATAGTTTCCATAATTGTGTTTATTCTACCATCATGAATTACATAAAATGTTTAAATTAATATCTAATGTTAATTAATTGTTTAAAGAATATTCAATGGTTTTCTAAGAAATTCAAAATCTCTTTGAGACTTTTATGATAGCTTCCTAAATTTTTCTAATTAGAAAAATATACATACTAATTTTTATATTATGTTATGACTAAGTTCTAGCATTTCAACCTATCATATTAAGATGAAAATCCAAAGATTTACTATTAGCCTGGTTATAAAATCACTAAAATACACCAGAATATCAATAAACAATCCTTATTCCCACAGTAAGATATCAGTACCTGAAATTGAAGGAACGTATTCCTTTGGGTTGGATTTTATTCCTCTGAAGGTAAAGGCTATACTGTTGAAAGGATTTTGATATTTTGTACATAATAATTTTCATGTTATTGCTGATGTAAATGATGATATGTTTCATTGTAAAAGCAGGTCGTCTTTGGAAGAAGATGACAAGATGTTGTAGAAAGTGCCTTTGGTGTCGATCGGTGCTGAGAACAAAGTGTCAGTGCAAAGTGGTGCAAGAATCTATTAGCCCCCTATGAATTTTTTGACAAGAAAACAGGGGGCTAAAATGTTCTTGAGCCTTCAAGGAATGCATCTCCTCCGAAAACACATCATCCTTGAAGCCTCCTGTGCCCTTGCCCCTTTGATTAATCCTCACTGTTGTTTCTGGTTTTGAAGCCCCTTTGTTGTAAAGAATATGCCCAAAGGCCTCCGTTTTCCCTTTCATCTCGGCCCTATTAAACCTATGTTTTCATCACCTTTCCCCCATTCTAATTCCCCTTAAACCTTTTAGATAACCTTTTTTTGGTTTGATATCCCCTTTTTCTATCTACCGATTCCCTCTTTAGCCTTAAATCCCCCTTCTTTTTTCGGCCAGAGACCCATATCTTTCCCTATAACAGGCTTAGCCCCTTTCGGCTAGTCCCTTAACCCCTTCCCCACTATAAGCCCGGGTGCTAAGACCAAGCGCTATTCCAAAGCGCCCATCACATCAGAGGATCAGAGCGGGACATGCTTTCCATTATAAAGCCCGAAGTTCCGATGTGATGGTGTTTTACTCTATCGGATTTGAGTTGTTTTTCACCGTTGATTGAAATAGATCTGACGGTCGTCGCAAGTCACATCACTCCCGCATCTCCCTTTCGTCATCCATCCGATCGCGTGCCCACCCTCGATTCACTTTAAATCCGACGGCCCTCGCATCCTCGCTCTGATCGCAATTTCAAGTCTTAAACTATGCCATCCTCTGTCCCTCCCAATTGCGATTCTCCGACGCGATCCTGGTCGTTGAATCCACAAGAACCAACGGCCAGGATTCGCCCTCATTCTGCCATATGTTCCCCAATTCGGCCCCTTCGATTCAATCGCAACCGTTGATCTCTCATAGATCCAGCGGTCCAAAGCTAATCGCTCCATCACCCATCGGACTTAGTTCCTCCCCCCATCGCTCCCCCTCCTATTAGATCTCAGCCGTCCATCTCAACCTGATCGGACGGTCCACATGCTTTCTTCCACCAAACCTCCATTTCGCCGCATTTTCACCTGTTTTCCCTACAACCACTGTCTTCACGCCCGCGCCACTATTCTTCCAGGCCTCACAGCATCTCCTTTTCCACCCTTGGATTTTATAATCGTTTTATTTTACTATGCAGGGTATGCAGAGGGGTGAATTCACTCTACCGCAGTCGATGTGAATCGGAAACACAGAGAGGCCATTACAACAATGGTTCAGTGAAACATCAAAGACGGATTAAGCGGATTAAAGCAAGTTAATTGAATATTCCGCACCTAATCCTGAGATAAAAGGATTAAGGTGCAATCCAAAGATTTAAAGAGCACAATAAACGAGCCATATCTGCTCTTGGCATTAGCAGGACATCTTCTCATAATAGTACGCCCTCCGAAAGAAGTCTACATGCCTCCCTGAACTCCCAAAGGCCATCTCACTGATAGAAAGCTTCCAAAGACTGCCAGGGAAACAATAATGGAGGTATGGAAGCTTAGAATACCTTCAGTCACCTTACTTGCTTCAAAAGACAAAACAGAGAGCTTTACAGCCAGAAGAAAACTTCAAATAAATATCAGAGGTCAAATCCGACCTGACAAAGACTCCAGACCAGAACACCAAGTACAGTGCAGAGCTATTAAGCGGATTGGTCTGAAATTCCTCCTCCACTCTTGTAATATCCCTTTTCAGGGATATCTCTAAAACACGGCAAACTCCAACCAGAGATAGACTGGGAGGGCATTTACCGGATATGTCGCCTTTGAAGATAAGACAAGATCCGAAGGCTACCTGGCCCTTTCTAGGCTCTATCTAAGAGTGAAATATAAACACAACAAGTGGTATAAAACTATAACGCTCAAAACAATAATAGTGCAACAGATTGTAATATCCCAAAAATGGATTTCTCAACAAATCATGCCTGGAAAACGAATTATTCAGGTATGATGGCTTCATATACCATATACTATTTCTTATAATGCTTAGAAACCAAAATAAATAATATCATCACTCTTTACTCAGCTTTTATGGGCAAAAGGTGGGGAAAAGTGAGGATTTTGGCCCTAAAATGAGTGTATAATGAAATATGCGTAAAATGACGGGTCAAGGTTCTATAATATGTTATATTAGGTTAATATGGATCTCCATGTCTAATTTCAGCTCAAAAAAATGCGTTTTTCTATGTTAAAAAGTTCCTCCTTCCCAACTAATCAAGAAAAACCCTGATTTCCCATGACCTTGAGTATGCAGAAATTTACTGAAGCAAGGGAAGCATATTTTCTGAAGGTTAAAGATGTAAAAAAGTATTAAAAATCAGAGTATTAGTTTAGGAAAATGGCATAAGTAAAATGGCATAGGCATTCACCAAGGTTAAACAACAATTTTACATATAAAATCCCTCAAGATTGAGGTGTTGCAAGACAAGAGAATGACCAAAAGTAGGACTGCAGAAGATAACATAGTCTGCTGCAAATATGCATTAGAAATGACTGAATATGAAAATATCAGCTCAGATAAATGAGGGGAGAAAATCTCTAACCCTTATAAGCAAGAATACATCAATTCTCCAAGGGATTGGCTGAAATACACAAAATAGCAAAATTGTCGGAGTTGCTGGGCAGCTACTGCAACTCAAATCTGGAACTCAATAGAGAAGGTTGAAGATGATGAAAAAACTAAAGTATACCTCCTCCAATGGATATCCTAAGTGGAAGGCTGATCCTTACACTTGATATCTTACCCTCAAATCAATCTGCAAACCCTCACAGCAACTACACCATGAAAATAACGCAGTAACTAAGAGGGACTGCACAGTAAGTGGAATAGAATACTTTGGCCAAATGCCAAGATCTGAAAATCAGCTCCAATGTCTTCCAATCTGATCCTCCAAGGGAAGAAAGACTTTCCCCCTGAAAAACAAGAGAAGGAAGATGTGTTGTGGAATCTCCATGACAACACCCTACAACACAATATTATGCTATTGTAGAAATAACGCTATCCTGGAGGATGATGCTGAAAAACTAACCTTTCCCCAGCAGGAACTCGAAGTCCCCCGGGGCTAAGGGTGAGATCTTTGCACAGAGACACTCGGTGCACTAAACAGTGTTGCAAACAGGCTAAATAGCCAGCGTGCTAAAGAAGACAAATTTCTCACTCAACAATCAACAACTCAAGAATGAATGAAATGAGGAGGCTCCTCCATCTTTTATAACGTTGGTTTCCCTCCAAAACCCAACGTAGCCTTTCTCTCTCCTCCACATCCTCATCCTTATCCACATCCTCATCATTATCTACGCAGAAGCTTGCAGAAGCTTCTAGAGTGTACATAGGCCCCCTCCTCTATGTGGTGTTAGGCCCCCCGTTGACTCCTACTTAAGTCACAACGTTGTGCTACTAGGTGGTTGTATTATTTCATTTAAGTGAGTTAGACCCTCTTCACTCACTTTTTATTTATTTACAAACTATAAACGGAAAACTAAACAAAATAGAATATTCCAATTAGCTATGGCTAATTAGGAATATTATAGTCCCCGCCCGAAAAAATGTTTCTTGCCCTCAAGCAACTGCCTGAAGAAGCCTCCTTTCTGCAAAATGTGCCTGGGTCCCAGATGCGCCACTGAATCTTCCCTGTCTTCTGCATCACCCTGATATGAAGGGATCTCTTAATGCCAGGATCCCAAACTAATCTCTCATGGTACCATCCAACCAACAATCCTCCCAGATCCCATCGCCACCATGGCCAATAATAGCCCAAGTCCCATGGCTTGGACTGCGCACTACCTTTGGCTATGACTGATGCTCTAAGAGGCGAAGACCATGAACCCTGATGTGCTGTATCTGTCACTATGTAAGATGTCCCCCCATCGATCCTGGGTGAAATACCTCCCCAAGCAACTACAAGGATAGAACTGAAGAATCTCCACTCAAGGCATGGAGTCTAGAATATAATGAGGAACATCTCCCTCATGTGGATCCTCCATCCCTAAGCAATCATCCAAACAAAATGAGCCACCTCCCAACAAGGCAACTCCTGAAAATCTCCTTCCACCTCAAGCTCCAGTAATGAAGGTGGGCTGAAAATATGAACTTGGCAAGCATCATAGCTTACCCCATGTTGTCATTGTCTCCACTCATAACAAGTGTATAGTGTATACTGATCCTAGGCTGCAAAATTATTGCCCTCCAATGGAAAAATGAAGAACAATCCTCCAAAGAAGGTTCCTCCAACAATGAAGAACAAGTTGGCCCAAAACAATCTATCCATGAAGAATAGGACATGGTCATCATGGAACATCCTAATGAGAGTTTTGCTAAAGGTTTTACATGATGATACATGATGCAAACAATTTCTCACAAGGATACAACGCAGTCTCATCCACTGCAACTTCATAAAATTACATGGCAAGCAATATCCATGATTCATCACATCTACTAAAAGATAGTAAATGGTTGAATGTAACAACAATAATACATGATCAAGAACTTGCCCATGGCTTTAAAATGGATGAATATCAATCTTATGGAACACCTCAAAAGAGAACAAACATTTGGCTGTGGTGGCCATATCTCCTCTCATGCTCCCATTAGAACATGTAGTGCAGAAATTGTGAGAATTTTTCCCACTCACAGACACATCCAGCTCATGTGTCTCCCTCATAATCAAGCCTCCCATAAAAATCTGATCTATATCAGCAAATGGAGACATGATCAGCAGCAAAATAAAGAAAACGTTGAAGGTTACAAGTAATGCAAGAAGGTACCAACAGCTTTCCCTGTAGTGACAACGCAGTTTTACAAGTTGCTGCTTGATAAGAGTACATGGAAAAATGTTTCTTTTAATCATGCATGTCCTTATATGATATAGGATATAGTGCAGCAAATGGACATACATGTGGTGATAAAACATTTTCCCAAGGCCACAAAAGAGATGGCTGCCTCCATCATGTAGATTGGCCCAATAAAACTCATGGAGCAATATGACAAGCTTTCCCTCTTGTGAAGCAATGCACTACATAAGAATGGTAAGAGTGTGAAAATCAATGAATGTATAAAAAAACTCCTCACCATATGCTGGAAGTAAGATAGTACATGGATCCATGAATGAGTCCTTCATAGTGTGTTGGCATGCTATGAAGAAGACTGAACCATGTGTTGCAAAAAGATAATCCTCCTGATGCTTGGAAATCCAAGTCAAGAAAAATATGTCATAGATGTCTCTATCATCATTACCTCCTCTTTGTTCATCAAGTGCAGAAAATATGAAGTGATCCAGGGATCTATGGGTTATGGATCCACCATATCTCTGTTGGGCACACTTCATCCATAAGTCTTTACTCCAAGGTGACAACGTTGTGAGCTCATGCAAATAAGCTCTTGTCAATACAAAGCTCTGTTCTTTGACATGCTCCTTGTCAAAGATTCTCCCAATAATGCTGCAACAAATATGGAATACCTCCCAAGATGGGAGTGCTTCCCAATCATCATCAAAGACCAAGGAGATAGTTCCATCCCCTCTTCCTGCAACATCATACAAAGTGTGAGAGCAAATCTGCCCTTGATCTCCCAGAAACAAACCAAGCAACAAGACATTGTGTTGCCTCCCCATACCTCCATCATACCAATCATGTGATGAAGACAAAATTAATTATATGAGTATCATATCAACACCATGCATCCATACTCTATGTTGCTCGATGATGCAAGTATCCAGCCATCTTTTCCCCGTCCTCCTACTCTTAGGAAGAGTGTTTTCCAAGTGATGGCCAAACTCTTTCAAGAGTAACCAGCGCAGCCAAGCCTCCTGCTGCCCAGTGTCATAGATCTGCAGGTAGCTCCCTAGCTCCTTTCTCATCATCCACATCCACTCAATCACCTATGGATGCATCCTTATTCTCCTCATCCTGGTACTCCTCCCATGAGGGCTACCATCCTCCCAAATAAAATTCCTATCTTTGCACTCTATGGGATTGTGAAATGTAAGCTTCTCAAGGATCAATGAGACCCTATCAAGAATCAAATAGGTGGTAGGAAAAAACCTCCCATCATGATGTGTATGGCTCAAGGGATGTCCAACACAAGCATGAGAGATGTTATCCATCCTATGGTGTGTCGAAGTGCATCTCCAATGAGATCTCTCCTTGAGACCTCCCCTTCATCCATAGTCTTCCAAAACCAATGAGGTCTTGGATCTGAAAGTAGAAGTTCCTCTTTGAGCTGAGAAGATCTCATTGAGAAAGTGCCATCTTGAAGGGAGAAAAGGTTTCTTACTCCAAGATGTCTACCATCAATCTTCAAGGCTTCAAACCCCAACCTCTAATGTGATGTACAATCCAACAATGGCTCATAGGAATGATGGTTTGATTCCTTGTTAAGTGTTTCCATGTTGCAAAGCGCAGTGCAACCAAGCTGCTCTATAGTAGCAATGAGATTTGACCCTTGGTCATGCAAAAGTAAATCTCCACATTGATAAAAAGAATTTGCTGCAACAATGGAATGTGGAAATATTTTCATACCTTGATGTGCATTTGGAACTTCTTTTAGGGCTACAAGAGTCCCTTCCTCAAAAGTGTTGGCTACCCCAACTGTTGATGCATGTGGCTGCTCCTCCACAAGGGTGACAATGTTATCACAAGCCTCCTCAAGAGGTGATGTGATCTCTTCTTTCTTTGATCTTTCTCCGTCAAAGGTTTGGATCAACCCTTGAGTGAACTCTGCAAAAGTATCCACCCATGCATGGCTCAAGTGGCTGCACCACCAATCATAGGCTTCATCCTCCAAATGCAGCGCTAAGATTTCAACAGCTTCTTCTCCTGCTATAGGGTATAGTAGGAAAAATGCTTCCAACTTTCTTACCCAAGTTCTTGCATTAGATGACCCATCAAAAGTAGACAACATAAATCTATTGCCTTTGATTTCTTTTCTGGTACATGGCCTCTTCTCTTCTTTCAACTGGATGAAATGAGGAAATCTAGAGTCTCCCTGAAGGCTTTAGGTTGAGATATATACTCAACAAGGTAATCACTGAGAATATGATGATCCAAGTATCTTCCATGCTCGATATCTTCTTCTTGATGAGAATAGGAAGTGCATGGTCCTTCCTCTTATTTTTCTTCAATATTCTTGACCTCCTCAACGGTGGATGAATTTCCTCTAGATCTGAAGATAGATGAGAATAAACTCATCTTTTTCACCGTTCCGGTATTCTTGGGCTTAGACTCACAGGGACTAGTGGATCCCTCATACATGGGAAAATTTGAACTCCCAGTAGTATGCTGCAACTTTTAGCTCTGCGTTCTAGATCCCCCATTGTTCCATTTTATTTCATCCTTCCTGAGCTGATAGTAATATTTGAAAGGAAAAGCTGCTCTCAATTCTTCCCCCTTGGACTTCCATTCTCGGAAATAATCTCCAAAGGGTATCTGATCATGCTGCCTCTCTTTCTCACTCAGTATTGGAGGTAAGAATGTAGGCATTGTGATAATTTCCATAGGCTAAGCCAGAAATATGCTTTGATACCACTGTAATATTCTGTTTCAGGGATATCTCTAAAACACGGCAAACTCCAACCAGAGATAGACTGGGAGGGCATTTACCCGATATGTCGCCTCTGAAGAGAAGATGAGATCCAGAGGCTGCCTGGCCCTTTATAGGCTCTTTATAAGATTGAAAAATAAACACACCAAGTGGTATATAACTATAACGCTCAAAACAATAATAGTGCAGCAGACTGTAATATCCCAAAAATGGATTTCTCAGCAAATCATGCCTAGAAAACGCATTATTTAGGTATTATGGCTTTAGATATCATAAAATATGTCTGATAATTCTTAGAAACCAAAATAAAGAACAACAGCACTCTTTACTCAGCTTTTATGGGCAAAAGGGTGGGGAAAAGTGAGGATTTTGGCCCTATAATGAGTGTATAAGGAAATATGCGTAAAATGACGGGTCAAGGTTCTATAATATGTTATGTTAGGTTAAGAGGGACCTCCATGTCAAATTTCAGCTCAAACAAAGGCGTTTTATTATGTTAAACAGTTCCTCCTTCCCGACTAGTCAAGAAAAACCCTGATTTCCCATGACTTTGAGTATGCAAAAATTTACTGAAGAAAGGGTAGAGTATTTTCTAAAGGTTAAAGATGTAAAACAGTATGAAAAATCAGAGGATTATTTTAGGAACATGACATAGGAATTCACCAAGATTAAACAACAATTTTACATAGAAAATCCCTCAAGATTGAGGTGCTACAAGACAAGAGAATGACCAAAAGTAGGACTGCAGAAGATAACATAGTCTACTGCAAATCTGTATTAGAAATGACTGAATATGACAATATTAGCTCAGATAAATGAGGGGAGCAAAGATCTAACCCTTATAAGCAAGAATACATCAATCCTCTAAGGGATTGGCTGAAAAACACAAAATAGCAAAATTGTCGGAGTTGCTGGGCAGCTACTCCAACTAAAATCTGGAACTCAATAGAGAAGGATGAAGATGATGAAAAAACTGAAGTAGACCTCCTCCAATGGATCTCCTAAGTGGAAGGCTGATCCTTACACTTGAGATCTTACCCTCAAATCAATCTGCACACCCTCATAGAAGCTACACCATGAAAATAACACAGTAACTAAGAGGGACTACGCAGTAAGTGGAATAGAATACTTTGGCCAAGTGCCAAGATCTACAAATCAGCTCCAATGTCTTCCAATATGATCCTCCAAGGGAAGAAAGACTTTCCCCCTGAAAAACAAGAGAAGGAAGAGGTGTTGTGGAATCTCCACAACAACACCCTACAACACAGTATTATGATGTTGCAGCAATAACGTCATCCTGGAGGATGATGCTGAAAAACTAACCTTGCCTGAGCAGGAACTCGAAGTCCCCCGAGGCTCAGGGTGAGATCTCCGCACGAAGACACTCGGTGCCCTAAATAGTGCTGCAGACAGGCTAAACAACCAGCATGCTAAAGAAGACAAATGTCTCACTCAACAATCAAAAATTCAAGAATGAATGAAATGAGGAGGCTCCTCCATATTTTATAACGTTGGTTTCCCTCCAAAACCCAACATATCCTTTCTCTCTCCTCCACATCCTCATCCTTATCCACATCCTCATCATTATCTGCGCAGAAGCTTGCAGAAGCTTCTAGAGTGTACATAGGCCCCCTCCTCTATGTGGTGTTAGGCCCCTCCTTGACTCCTACTTAATTCACAACGTTGTGCCACTAGGTGGTTGTCTTATTTCATTTAAGTGAGTTAGACCCTCTTCACTCACTTTTTATTTATTTACAAACTATAGATGGAAAACTAAACAAAATAGAATATTCCAATTAGTTGTCGCTAATTAGGAATATTACAACTCTGTCTTAATAAATCGATTTAATGTGTATCACCTACTCTTGCTATCCATTTTTCCTATAAAGAATCCCAGAGAACACATTGTAAAGGCGTGGGATGGTGTTGTTGCGGTTGTAGTTGTAGGGATTCATTTTTTACTGTTAGAAATAGTTTGGGAGAGAGTAGCAGAGTAGTCTGTAATGTAGTAGGCTGGGAGGAGAAGGTCTGGATTGTAATCAGCCATTGAGCTCAGTGTATGTGACTGGTTTTGCACATCAATTAATCAAGCATTTTCACAGGATCCTAGTCTATTACTACGGGTGATGTTATTCTTATTCCATTTTTATTTACATTTTCCATGCTGTTCATTGATCTTCTGGTATGCATCAGAAATATAACATAGGATTTTCCCTCGCATGGTACCCTATCTTTCTTCTCTCCCTACCTTCAATATTTTCTGCTGATAGTTAATCTAAGAGAAAATTCATGTAGTTTAACTAGCGTAGTAGCTTGTTATCACTGCTAGTTGATGTGTGAATTTGGGGTTTATTGCTTGGATGTTCCAGCTGGTGTCAAATCAGGGAAGGTTAAAAGTCCTTCTCCGATCTATAGACTTTAGCTCTATGTTAAAACTTATCTCTGTTTTCCCTTGGAGCATGCTGAAGCAGATCTGGAGTTAGATGACCTCTAGTCTGATCTCAAGCTGCCCTTTGTGCCCCTCCTCCCTCTCCTTAATGTTCCATTCCATCATCTATTTCAAAGATCCTTTAGTATAGATGACTTGCCCTCTGGAAGCCTTGGCTTAATTGTTTGCAAGTAATCCCCTTTCATGACTCCATAGCCCAATGGATGGCATATTCCTAACCTATTCTCTTTTGTCGAAACGTCCTACTGCTATACTCCTTCTTTCCCATTACCTTCTCAGTCTATGATCTCATGACCCAACCGATAGCTGACCCAATCATTTTAAACCCCACTTGCACTTGATAGCTAGCCTAACATCTCATTTTGAGCTTCAAAGACATATCATTCTTCGCTTCATCAGAGAGATCCCTCTCCAGGTCCAGGAGGGCTAGATCCTAAGGCCCCAAAGTGGTTGTGATGTTGTCCGGTCTTTTGGTCTTGCCAATTTGGCCAAAACACTAGAACCCCAACAGAATCCAAGAAAGGGAAAAGCATGCAAGAAAATAGGGCACAAAGTTCAGCATGGGTCATTGCTAGTTTCATAATGGCAGATTGGTATGGTTAGAAAAATTGGTCGGGAATCGACACAAGTACATGGCTCAATCAGAAAAAATTCGCCATAAGGACAGTTGGCAAGGTGAATCTCAATTTCAGTTTCCTCTGAAGTTAGACCATTGTAGGAGCAGTATGCTTTCTGCAAATTATATTTTTTGTTCTGCAAATTTCAAAAATTTTCATCATGACTCAGCGAATGTTAGCAACAGTCAGTCAGCAGATTCAAGGAAGAATTTATCTTTTTATGAGAAGATCAATTTGATGAAGTCAGGAATATTTCAGTGGTTCAAGTTTGGAAGAGTGGAGAATCAGTCTCCTCATCTTCAATTTCTGTAAATCAGAGAGCTTTTGGGGTCCAAAAGCTTCCCATTTGGGAGGTGTGATCAGGTGATCATGTCCAAAATTGAAAAAATGCTAAATAAATGGAACTGCTTAGAATTAGTTGAAACCTGATTGAGCGGATAGGCCTCCTTGCTCTGATTATGGCACCGTGAACGGCACTCAAATCCGAAAGTTATGAAGGTTTGAAGTTTTCAATATCCTTCAAAAAATCCAGTTGACCAAAGTTTACTTTTGACTTTGGAAATATTAAAAAAAGAATATTCCAAAGAATATTTCAAGAATATTCCCTAGAATATTCCATGGAATATTCCATCTAAGCAAATGAGGCTTCGACATTTGGCACATCCTTATTGGTTGTTTGGTTGACTGTGAAATTATGGGCCAATCATGGGCTACCACATGGCTGGCCCGAAGGTCGCCACATGGCCCCAGGTCGCAGTGGAAAGGTGTATCAAAATTTTTTTCAGGATTCGGCTATTCGAACGCGGGTCTAGCCCCTGCAAGCACAAGTGCCCGATCACCTGAGCTACGTGATATGACTTAACATATATGGAATACACCATTTATTTAAACTCCGTTAAAGTTTGGGTTGGCGGTAAATGGGGGCCAGCCCCCATACATGATATGAACCTGGGCCAAGAACCCTAGCCTAAAGGCCTTTATTGACGGGGATTGACGGTTTACCTAACTGCTCGAAAACTTCGGCCATGTGTCCACTTTATGTGTTAAACTCAATGTGTGTTTAATATCAACGTTTATGCCAACGGTTTGGTCGGAGTTTGGGTGGCAGTCACCATGTGACCGTCCCACAATAAAAATTAAATGCCACATTTACTGTTCCACCATTCTGGAGAGCGGGTCCACCAATTTCAGTTCGGTCCACCATTTTAGTGTGGTTAACTAGAGTTAGCCCACATTTAGTGGGGTTTTCAATTGACATTGGGAAGAAAATTTGTTTTGATCATAACTTCTTCAATATTGGACCAATTTGGACGAAATTTTGGTCATTTTTTGGTATTATGAGCATTATGGAGAGTTTAGGATAGGTTGCAAAGCAAACAGAGGTGTTCTTTAGCCTCTTTTTCTTCAAGGAAGCTTGGAGAGCCACTAGGGCCATTAGGGAAATGGAGCTGTATTGGGCTATACTTCATTGTTTGAAGTGAAACAAAAGCCATTTTTAGCTTATTTTTGTCTTTTGAATTCAATTTCACAGTTGTTTTTGTCTTTTTAGGCATATTTCTCACTGTATTACTAATTTGAGCAACTTAATAGAGCAAGGACATACCCATTGGGAGCCTTGGACTTGGAAGATGTAGCACAGGAGGGGTGAAATGCCTCATCAAATTTGTTGTGTGTTGTTATGGTGAAGTCTATCTTCTGTGTATCTTATAGATTTGAGATGTTAAACACTAATTTTAATTAACATTCTCTCACACATAAACTCAAAAACAGTTACCAAATACACTTTGTTTTAATTGCAAGACATGGAGAATACTTTGCACACTTAATTTAATGGAAATGGATACTTTGCACAACATTACAAATACTTCCATTTTCAGATCAGTTATTAGTACATAGATCACATAGTTTGTATATTTTTATGCCCATTTCATAAAGCACATTCACATGTGATCTAGACTTTATATACTTTCATATTGACAATTTATGGATACGTAAACGTTATTTCATTTTATGGATACTTATTATTTCAATTTATGGATTTTCCTGTAATGTAAATTGTATTTTTTTTCATATCGACGGTTTATAGAAACATTCATCATTTCATCTTAAGGATGTTTATTAATGACTATTTATGGTTCATTACATTTCAATTTATGGAACTTTATGGATGTTAATTATTTCGCTAGTTTTTAAAAAAATCTACATTATAAATTTTATTAAGAAAGATAACAATTTAAAATTAATTAAATAAAAGAATAATATTTATATTTGAAAATATAATTTTGTTTTTTAGTTAATAACTTTTATCATCCATTTTTTGAATGTTTTTCAATTATATGCTAGGCTGAAATTATCTCCTCATGGTATTGAAAAACAAAATGTTATAACAAATCCATGTGTAATCAGCTAAAAATTCCATGGTATAAAATTTAAGCATTACGTAGAACTCTCCACCAAGCCATGAATATGGAATTTACAAGATTCAAGAAGTAAGAGCATTATGTAGTCAGCATCAAGTAGCAAATATGGAATATAGAACATTCAAGTTGTAAAAATTTACAAAATATTCATTTTGGTTTCTAGTTTCATGGACTAAGTTTTCATGAACTTAGAAAATAATTACAATCATACTATGATGCAAGTCACTTTGATACTTAAAATGAACTAAAATATGCTTCATTTCTTGTAGAAAGTGTGTTTTAGTGCAATAATATATATTATTACAATGAATTTTAAAGTTATCCATATTATAATAAAAAATCTATATATAGAAATTTTTGCAACCCACCCATATACGTATACCATGATGGTCAAATTTGTTAATATTACTTTAATAAGCTACTTGATATTTTGAACGATTCTACACATTTAAAATGCTACTAGTTATAAGAAATTCTAATGGTTAAAAGAATATAGTTTCAATAATTGTGTTTATTTTACCATCATGAATTAAATAAAATGTTATTTTACCATCATGAATTAAATAAAATGTTTAAATTAATATCTAATGTTAATTAATTGTTTAAAGAATATTCAATGATTTTCTAATAAATTCCAAATCTCTTTGAGGCTTTTATAAAAGTTTCCTGAAAAATATATATACTAATTTTTATATCATGTTATGACTAACTTCTAGCATTTCAACCTATCATATTAAGATGAAAATCCAAACGTTTACTATTAGCCTAATTATAAAATCACTAAAATACACCAGAATATCAATAAACAATCCTTCTTCCCACACTAAAATATCAGTACTTGAAATTGAAGGAACCTATTCCTTTGGATTGGATATTAATAAGCATGACAACTTAACTGGAACATATTCCTTTGGGTTGGATTTTATTGCTTTGAAGGTAAAAGCTACACTGTTGAAATAATATTAATAAGCATGACAACTTAACTGAATGTAAGTTTATTAAAAAAAACCATGTATTCATATCCAAAATAACTTACACTGATAAACAATTTCTAACAGCGAGCACACTCCAAGATCGTTAAACAATAAGTCGATAATATAATAATTCCTTCGGAATTTAAATAACAATAACAAAATAATTGAACGAAGCTACTTTGCATAATTAAGAAAATAAATACCTTAATTTGAAAATTAAAGAGAGAAAGTGAACTATTAAACAACAAAGCCACTATCACTAACAGCCTCCAAATTATATATTAAAACCCCAAATGGGAAATTTCCAAAATTAAAAAAAAAGAAAAAAAAAACTGATAACTTCAACCCACAATTCTTGGAAAGCAGGAATGTAAAATTCGTCTACCGAACAAATCCTTAAGAGAGTTACATAACCTGATAGGGTTTCCTGCGCGAGGGAGTCCGGCGGCCGCGTCGCCGGTGCGGCCCCCTCAACAACCTCTGCGGCCGCTATTAAGAATGCCACAAGGGTTTGGGTAGCTCCGACCGCAACTCTTGCTAAACGCATAGGGTTTTCTCTCCGAGGGGTCCGGTAGCCGCCTCCTCGTTGCGGCTCCTTGAACATCCTTTCCGGTCTTTAATGTGGGCTCTCGGTGCACATCCTCATTATGGAAGGCCATGTTTTGAATGTTGTGGAGGGATGCTACTTTTTGCGGCGGTGGGTTTCCTCTGCGAGGGTCTCGCGACAATATTTCGATAATATTTAGATGGCGCGCGCGGAGGGCTATGTAACCTACCTTTTCCTTGCGGGCAGAAATATTTGGATGGTGCCAAGCGTTGTTTCTTGTTGAAAAAAAGAAAGTTACATAACCCTACAAGTCCCAATAAAATTCAATAACTATTCAAAACCTAAAGTTTGTAACATGAGAAAAATCATAACACGATTCATGACTTTGGCTCATAGCCTGAAACACTTGAGAACTTCTGAGTAAAGGCGAAGAACCCTGGACCTGGAACAAGAGAAAATTTCCAAGAAAATTAGTTTTTCGTGTAAAGAGAAATTGATCTGCGGAAAAGAAAACCAAAAGTCGGAATTGAACCTCTCACATGTAGGGTAAAACAAGAAATTCAATATAATATACAACAGTTATGAGAACTGTAAATAATAATGTGCCCATAATGAGTATAATATAGTTTAATAACAACAAGACCTACGAAAGGGGTTTGAAACCATAGTGACGATGAACAATATATCTGAGAGAGCACATCGAAGGAACGACAAAGTGTAGAAGGAGCTTCTGACAGAGGCAGAATAATCTAGAAACAACCAAAAAAAAAAAAATGCAAAGGTTTGTTACAGAATATTGAAAAACAAATTGAGGAAAATAATTAAGGGAAAAGAAAAAGAAAACCGTGTTACCTGGTAAGGTGATGAACATGCTACATGTCAGTATAGGGATGTCTGAGAGTTGAACTGGTTAATCCTCCAAACCACCTAGGCACCGCAACAACCAGAAAACATTTCTGTAATAACTCTGAAGGAAAAATAATGTATGGAAAAAAATGTGAGGGTAGCTACGAACGAAACTTAACTCACCGATGAGAAATTGGTTGGAATTGAACTGAAAACCCTTGGGGTGGTGAGTGGCAGAGCTTCTTTAAAGAAAAGGAAGAATGATAGTGCCAGTAGAGAACCTGAGGTAGGAATGGTTATCATCAATCGTCTCATCTAAACTTACACCGTACGATTGAAACCCTAATACCTGGACAACGGAGATCATGGTAGTTGTTGATCACAATTAATCCCAAGTTATGGCGAGCAGTGTGACTACCGGTCTCTATAGGATTCTTTAGAATAATTTCTCGACTAACCTTTAAAATTAAGTTAGCAAATCAATTATCACCGAGACCTTAATTCTCCTAAGTTGTTTGCCCGGGTGAGCTGTCGGCCCATCACCATTTCTACCCAACCGACCTGCCAACATGACACGACACGCTCATTTACCATTGTATCATTCAACTCATCGCACTTCTCCACGGGTTGGCCCGATCACTTGTTTCGCACGACTGCCCGAGTGTATGCCAATTGATATGATCTTGTAGTTAGGCTAGTTTAATTTCCTCTGTAAATAGGCTATATTTCACACAAATACCATGGGTCAATACTTGCTATTCTCAATACCATGAGTCAATATCATGGGCCAATACCATAAGCTGTTTTTATTTTATTAATATTTTATTTCTCAATATCATGGATGAATACCATGGACTATTTTTATTTTATTAATATTTTATTTCTTAATACCATAGGTTAATACGAGGGCTACTTTTATTTTTATAGGGTTATTACAATTTATTTATTTTTATTCTTTTATTTGATTTTGAGAGAGTGAAAATGTTTACATTATATTAATTTCTTTTATTTAATTTTATTTTTAAAATTTAATCTAATTTTTATTTTTATTGAATTTGACTTAGCCAAAATGTTAAACATTACATTACAATATCTCCATCATTGTGAGTTGGAATTAGATAAATATTGAAATGATGATAATGGTGATTATAATTAAGGTCTACTAAGACATCAGATCTTAAGAAAATCAATTAGTTGAGAATTTTTAAAATAGTATTTCTATAACCAAATAGAAGAAAGAGGAACGTTGTGAAATCACTATAGTTATTTTGGTTGAACTATGTATAAAATCTTTATGTGAAAATTACATCTAAGCAAATGTTGTAGACGCTTTTCGAACCACCCAGTGTGATTCATCATAACGACAAGAAGAAAAAGTGTGATTCATCATAACGACAAGATGAGAAATCTGATCAAGGAACGAGTTTAAATAGATAAGGAAAAATCTAAGCAAATTTTTGGACGAGATGAGAAATCTGATCCAGGAACGAGTTTAAATAGATAAGGAGAGATGAAAGCAAATTTTTGGAACCAGCAAGTGTGGTTCATAATGATGACAAGATGAGAAATCTAATCTAGGAACCACTTTAAATAGATAAGGAAAGCTCTAACTAGCCGTTGTAAAATAAGGGCTAGTTTGACTAAAGTAAGAAGTTTAAGCTCTAACTAGCCGTTGTAAAATAATGGCTAGTTTGACTAAAGTAAGAAGTTTAATTAATCTAAAAAAATTAATTAGCAGATGTATTATTATTATTATTATTATTTATTTTTTAATTACTTAATAATTATATTTTATATAATACCAATTAATTAATAATTATATGTTATATAATTTGAATATAAATAATATTCTTATTTTATTTCCTTAATAGGTAATTTTAATAAGTAAAATCATAATATAATTGTTGCATTATTTATGGAGAATAACTATAAAATATTATAATAAAAAAGAGAAATAGAATTAAATAATTAAAATTTATAAAAAAAAAAACACAAAGGGAGAAAGTAATCTAGAGAAAGAGGAAAATAAATAAATGAAGAGGGGGAGGCTAAGAGGAGAGAAAATGACAAGAGGGAGAAATGGGGGAATGAAAAAAAAACATCTAAGAGTGAAGGGCACGAATCCAGCATGTGATAACACTCCATCCATCATCCCTGTTAAGGTTAACTAACCTCTTTTCGATTTCTAAGTCTTCCCTCAACTTACGGTGGTGGAAATGGTCAATCCTCGCAATAACCTTACCATCTTCAATGCAAATTTTATGTTTTGTCTTTTCAGCATTCTCTGTTAAGGCAAAGGAGTGTGATCTACTATGTTTAAAGTCAGCGACATGTTCAAGAATTCTTTGATTAATTGGTCGACCAGTTTCACTGATGTAAGGCGTCCCACAGGAGCACAGAATCAAGTAAACACCTTTACCATCCTTAGGGAAAATCAGGTCCTTAACCGATTTAAGCGAACTCCGAATGGTGTAGAGGGGCTTGAAGGTTGAGGAAATATTATGTCTCCTCAGGATCCTAGCGATTTTATCAATGGTGCCTTGGATAAATGGAAGGTTAACTCCAGATAACCGATCACAAGGATCTTTCTTATCCCTATAACATTTTTTTGCTTTTTGAAAAGCTCTAAGACATTGAACCTTGCTATAACCGCTCTTATTAAAAACTTTAAGGAGATGAGGTTTTTCACCTTCAAAGTGGTGTTCATCGAATATTCTAAAGGCTCTGGTGGCTAGGCTGTGGCTCTATACATTTTCTTTCTAAATACTTGATGAGAGAAAGAACCTTCTTCATTCCTATAAATAAGAACAAAAATGTTGAAAGTTTGGCAGTTATTTTGAAAATGAGAATGAATGTGAGTGAGAGAGACTCTAACATGTCTAACTATAGCATCCAAATATCAGTTGGTAAAAATAAAATAAAATAAAAAAATTACCTACCATACACCAAATTTACTATAAAATATGAGTTAATTTTTCGTGGTTATGTATTAGATTATTTATTAACCTTTGTATACTTACATCACCAGGATACTTATTTTTAACTTATATAGTCATATTGTATGACTTGGTGAACTTTGCAAAGATTTGGCATAAGTCATTAACCAAAGTTTCAGATAGATCATACGCTGGAAAATTCTCGAAGGTCGGTTTCGCAACTGGCATTTGTCGGTCATGATGTATTGGCCAGATGGATATGCCTCCATTGTAGGATGTGAAGCTACAGATCCAACGATCGTTGTTTTCTTAGGGATGGTTAGGCCAACTAGCCCTACCCAATCCACTACTCATCGTGTCCATTTTCTCGGTCGCCTGTGCAGGCTCGAGCTCTGCAAACGGTTATCCTCTAACCACCTTCAGATTTCAAAGGCACCACTGCCTATACACATACAAGCTATTAACTGGTCCAATTCCCATTATTTCACTTTATTCTAGGGTTATTGATGGTCTTTATTGGTTTTTTACCATGGCTAGGTGTGCATAGGTGGGTCTCTAGTGTCGGCTCCACTTCTCCTCTGGAAGCTTCAACGTTCAAGGGTATTTACTGAAAAGTTCATGGTTTAGCTCACATTCGTATTGTGTACTGTTAACTACCTGGTAAACATTTTCCAACTCACGCTCTCGGCTATCATACCTGTTTTCTTTTATATGTGTGCTACTTTAAACGGTGTATTTTGCATGGCCATTCATAGGGTTCATACCCAATTACAAAATGATGGTTGGGGTGGTGACAGGTTCCCTTTATAGTTACAAGAAAGGGTTGGATGACAGTATTCCTTGGTAAGCCACACCACTAAGGTTTTTGTTCAACTCCCCTCTATTAGGGTTTCACAACATTTTTGTCTAACTCTCAACTCGTTATTGTAGATTACCACATGTCCACTACTTGAATATGACGTTCATGACATTTATAGTTTTATATCCTCCCATGGCCGAGGTGCTTACTTTGAGTCTAGTTCTTTGATGCTATACCGAATCGATGCTTTTGTTTTTCTTTGGTAATTTATGCTTTCGAAAAGAGTGGCCAAGGTTTTGCGAACAGATTTTAGGGTTTATCTTGTATTATGAATTAAATTTGTAATTCTATTGTTGATACCTGGGTAGCGAGAGAGTAACTCAGACATGAGGGTATTACCCAGACTCATTATTTCTTTTATAAAATTAAGTCTTTCTTGGTTTTATTTTAAATGTCACCATAAATATTACTTATATTGATTAATATGGGATTTGATTGTTTTCACTGGGCATGGTGTATTACCATTTTGAACTTTAAGTTTAATTTAGCTTGGGGTCCAAACTTCCTCCTGGCTTAAATTGTAATTGCTTTGTTTTCTTTCACTTGTATACTTACTAAGTCGCTTTGGTTTTAATGGAAATAAATATACTACCATGGCAGAGGGGGATCAGGGTCGGCCTCTGGTTCTCTGGCGACCCAAGGTCTAAAATCCCTTGGGTTCCACGTGAAACAAGATTAATCATTATGCATTAGGGTTTTCCAATTTAATTTTACAAGTACTATTCCTGTATTAAACCATCTTAATAGGAAACCGCCATCACAGGATCCTCCCCTTGGTTACCTTTGACATTGTTGTATTTTAACAAGTTTTTTACACATGAATGTTTTTTAACTAGTCTATTTGACTCCATTGATATTCCTATCAAGGTTTCCCTCACAGTTATTCTAGTTATATTTTTATAACCTATAGAAATGTAATCACAACAAAGGAACAATTATCATGGTATAATTTGCTTGATATTTACTGCTAGCTATTCACTCTAGTTCATGGACCTCTATAACATAGTACCCAGTTCAAAAATAATACAGAGAGCTTAAAGTGTATTCTTTTCAACATAAATTATCAAAACACTTATATACACAATATAAGAAAAAACACGGAATATAAGAACAATCCTTCCCTTCATACATATTTTAAACTGAGATCATGCACATTTATTCAAGAAAAGTTACTTATCTATTATAATCACTATTTTTTGGATTCAACAGGGTAGAATATATTCCTCCCAACATTGAGAAAGGTAATTATGTCCACTTCTCGACATAAGAATAGAACCAGACATTAAACATCAAGACCATTGTCCAGTTTAATACTCCTTGTGCTATATTTGCATAGGAGTTCTCCATTGGCTTGAGTCTAGCTCAGGAAACTTCCTCGACAACGTCTTGCCAGATTACAAATCATCTCTGCTTTCCTCAGAGACCGAGAACAAACATCGAACACCCTTCCTTCCCTTGATATCCTTCTTTATCCCCAAAGAAGAGAAAGGTAATTGTTTCTAACTATATGGAGGTTAGAATTTCTTTGCAGGTCAGCCCTTATTAATTCTAAGATTTTATAACCAAATAACATTATTGCATAATTTCCCGGATGCAAGTGATTAGTTTGATTTTTACATCGGCGGCTTTGTGGGTTGGCGCATGGATATTTCCCACCGCCACACAGCCTCGCGCGATGTCTCGCATTAATTCCTCTGCCATCACCTTCAATGCTGCGTTAATGCAACTCGATCCTCCACACCAGCCCACTTGCTCTTCGACAATGGCGCCTCCCCCCAGCCTCATTCATGCTCCTCCTTTGAGCTCGAGCTGCTCGTTCGTTGCCGCAGAGCCCCACTCTCGGACTAGCACTGGGAAACGTTGTGCTCTGGAGTGTTGTTTTGATCTGTTGTCTGGTATCCATATCTCTCAAAGTCCCTTCTGCAAGCTCAATTGCCATTCGTTCTTCGTCAATGCCTTGGCTCAGCATGACTATGCTCCCCTGCTAGTTGAAGCTCTGACCCTCATTGCCCCCCCTGCCATCATAGCTCCGCTACTTGCTCCACTCTCCCTGTTCTTCCCACCATGCCAAGGTTACGCCACCGTATACGTTGCAGGCGGGGTAGTAATCGTGGGCAAGTGGTTCGCCAGCCCTCCACTTCTACCTCTGGCTCCACTTCCCAATCCTTGGATTACTGCACTGGCCGCTATCCCGCCACCAAAAGAGATCGTGGTCATGGTCGCGGGCAATCCCATTTTGATGTGAGCTCCCCCCACATCCCGGTCACCCTGCTCACCACCCCTGTGCAGTCTCACACGGCTCAGCTCTGCTTCCTCTGTGCCTTCAGCCATTCCACTTTAATTGCTACTGTCACAATTGTGCTACATGAGGATCCTTCGGGTGTGGTTGTCGCGGCTTCAGGTGTGACTCGGGAGAAGAACACGGATGATATGAACAACACTCCTCCCACCAACAGCCTGAAGTGCAAAGAACCCAGTTGCAGTGCTACTCAAGACATGAGCCATCAGGCAGGACCAAGCGACCCCAAGCATGGCTGTTTCACTGGCAAAGAAGGCCATCAGGCAGAGGAAGAAGACCCTTACGAGTATGGCTGTCACATCATCGAAGAACCGCCCCCCACTTCTCATGAATCCTAAACAGGTCTGCCTTCAAAGGTTTTTGTTTCCCAGTCGCTCGAATGGGCTCAATTCTTTGCGTCTTTTGTTTATCAGCTCTCCTACTCAGACTTTTGTTCTAATGTCTATTAGCCGGTTTCCCCTGCGTGGGCGGCACATCTCTGTTTGTATGTTTGGGGCTAGTAGTGCAGTTTTGGTTTTTGAAGTTTACTGGTAAAACAACAGTTCTGTAATTGCATGAATGCCGCAACTCTAGGCAAGATATTTCGAGGCCATGGCCTCTGTAAATTTTTGTATCAATAATAGAAGTAGACAAATTCAGAAAAAGAAAAAAGAAAAAAAACATTATTGCATAATTTAAATATTTAACAAAATTTTCATTGGATTCCACGAGCCCGTTCACTATAGTCTTATGTAATTCATGTAATATAAATGTCAATAATTATGTGTCGTCTAGGAGTGTTACATCTCCCCCCGCCCCGCTTGGTGAAACATCGTCCTTGGTGTTTACTCAAGCCCATAAAACATCTCAAGATAAGCTTGTCTCATATGATTTTCATCTTCCCAGATGGCTTCCTCTGGGCTAAAGTGCTTCCATTGCACCTTAAACTAGATGAAAACTCACCTTTGCAACATTGTTTCTCTCCGGTTGAGGATACACATAGGTTCAACAAGGAACTCTCCATCTGGTTTGACATGTTAGAATACCATTATTATTATTAGATATATATTTCTCAACCACTTATACACATATCTTCAAAATTTAACCTATAGTTACATTATATCCTGCCAGTTAATAATGTGTCCAGAATCATACACATACTTCTTTAACAAAGAAACACGAAATACGTTATGAACCTTTATATGACTTTGAAGGGAAATTTGATAGGCTATTGGCCCTATTCTTTCCAAGACCTAGAAAGGTCTGCAATAGAGGGGTGCTAACTTAGCACAACTTCCCCACCGTAAAGTGTTGTTTTGGGGTTTCATTCAAACACAAACTTCATCTCCTATTTGAAATTATTTATAAGTTCTTTTTTTATCCGGATATGATTTCTTCCTCTCTTGGGAAGCCTTCAAATTCCGCCAAACCCTTTTCACCTCTTGTTCCATTTCCGCCAACATATCAGGCCCTAATATCATATTTTCCTTTGGACTACTCCAGTTAGCGGGTTCTCTACACATTTTTCCATACAGTACCTCATACAGACTCATTTTTAATAACTCGTGATAGTTTTTATTATAAGAAAACTCAACCAAATTAAGATAGTACTCCCATTTGGTTGGTTGTTGCATTAGGTACATCCGTAACACATCTTCTAGTACTTGATTTAGTCGCTCATTTGTCTATCTGTCTGAGGGTGATACACAATATTGTACTAGATCTATGTACCTAGTCCCATAAAAAGAGCTGTCAAAAATGAGGATGTGAAATTTACATTCCTATCATAAATAACCATTGTTGGCATACCATGCAACTGAAATATTTCCTTCATTCCATATCATAAATAACCACTTCCTTCATAAAGAAGTGTTGGAACCTTCTTCATCTTGAAACCTTCTTGAGGTTTCTCTTTGCCTTTCTCTTCTTGTTTCATTGATCTCCTTAGAGAGATCCTTCATAGATCTAGAAAAAGATGAGGCAAAACTTAATCCCTCCATAGTATATCTATACTATATGCTTTTCTTATGTTGTGAAAATTTCCACAAGCTAAGCCAAAGATCATGCTCTGATACCACTGTAATATCCCAAATTGGAATAATGAATTGATACACAAAAATAATATTTGTAACACAAAAAATGTACATATAATTTTACTATCAACACAGATATAGGTAGAATAGCAGAGCCATTTTATTCATAGGAGAAGATCAGTTACAACTTTGTACAAAATATGAGTTAATCTAGCCAAAAAGATGGCCTAGAATGACCCTAAAAACATGCCAAAGTAGGCACTGCGTAATTGGAGAGTTGTTGGAAGAAAATACTGCGATGTCCCTTGAGAAGATGACAAATATATGACTGCAGGCTGAAAAGGAAAATGCATATCTACGAAAATCTAGAGCTCTTTGATGATTCCATGATTCTAGATCTGGGCTCTATGATGGTAACCCAAGATAACCTAGAAATGATTTCTCAGATTGTCAATCTAAGAAAATCACCCTCTTGGGGTTCCACTATACAACTGTTGGGTATGTAGATCCGAAGCTAGATATGACAAATAGATGGCTGAAATATGTCACAATATCATATCTAAGCTTGAAGGGTTTATCCCTTCACTAGATCCTCAAGCTGGAAGCTCAAGATCTAGCTCCTCAATCCTCCTTTAAAGATTGTAGTTGTTGCTACACAACTACTCATGAAAACTGCGCTGTAAGGGAAGGAGGCTCACTAACCTACTGAAAAATATGGCTATGAAGCTCAATACTGATGGAAATAATGTATACAATTTCAAGGAATGGTCCTCCACTGTATTACTCGCTGAAATGCTAGCAACTTCCCTTCTCCCTTGGATCTACAAGAATAGACTGCGCAATTCCTAATGGAAATGCTACTGCTAGGAGATGAATAATAGATGGCCTGATGCATGATATAGATTTGAAGCACTGGAAGGCTGATCTTGAAGCTCAAGGTGATAGGATGAATCCTTCACTGGTTCCTCAACTGAAATATTGAAGGACAACCTCCTCCTCTCAAACTAATCTTAAAAAATGTGCAATTTCTGAATATGGATGTTCTGCGGAAAGTAGGAACAATATGTCACCAATGCCTGATGATGAATGAATTTTAACCCTATTCCTTAGAGATCACTCAAGGAAAGAGGTGGGATTCTCACTCGGGAACACCCTGTGCTAAAAAACACTGCAACTTAGCTAAACAACATAAGATTGCATGGAATTTCAAATGAAAACTCCAAACCTAAACAAATCATACATCAATAATAACCTAAAAAATCCCTTCTATGTTGCCTTCATCTTCATTATATAGTTTGTGAACCTTCTCATGCTTTGGCCCACCTCATAACTGCGTTGTACATGTAGACATATGTCTCCATGTTGACTGCGTTGTCTCTCCATGATCTCCATCATGTGTGAATGTAATGATCACCCTCTCCATCATGTGTGCATTAATGCACCACCTCCTCCATCATCTCATCATAAATTCTCTATGATCTTACTTTTGATTCCTTCGAAGATCTTAGTTGACTGCTTCAACCTCCATAATCTCACTACAAGAAAAAAGCACATTGGTGAGGGTCATGCTTGTGACGGACCTTTAAGGTCCGTCACCAATGTCACATATGGTGACGGTCCTTAAAAAACCGTCACTGTAAGTGTATATAGTGATGGTCCTTTATGATCCGTCACCAAAGACATTTTCAATGACACTTTTGGTGAGGGTCGTTAAAGGCCCATCACTAATTCTCTCTTTGGTGACACTTCTAGTGACGAACTTTTAATGACCCTCACCAATGCTCTTTTTATTACTTTTAGTGATGGTCAAAAAATGTCCGTCATCATTGATCATTAAAAAACCATCACTGTAAGTGTATATAGTGATGGTCCTTTATGGTCCATCACCAAAGACATTTTCAATGACACTTTTGGTGAGGGTCGTTAAAGGCCCATCACTAATTATCTCTTTGGTGACACTTCTAGTGACAAAGTTTTAATGACCCTCACCAATACTCTTTTTGTTACTTTTGGTGACGGTCAAAAAATGTCCGTCGTCATTGATCATTCTAATGAGTTTTTGATGATGCTATGTGCCTGTTAATATATTTTTTGTCAAAATATAACGATTTAATACCATTATTGTGGAGTATTTTTTATAATATTTCCAAGGCCATAGTGGTTAGGGTCAGTCAATTTTTTAAGAAATAATTAGTGTGTATCATTTCCCTCAAGTAATGATTAGTCGAATAGAGATTTCCTGTGAGTCAACACATGATTCATATCTATTAAGTTTATTATCTAGCAAATTCCCTTTAGATAAAGTTCCACTGTTGTGTGTAGGAAATATATTATTTAATACATAATCAAGCTCTGACAATTCTATTAATGAGAAAGACCTAATAATCCTCAACAATTTGGGCACACCATAAATTAATGCTTTGGCACACACTAACATTTCTTAGCACCCCACATGTCTTGGAACATCTTTGTACCTAGAACATCTTGTGATGACACTGACACCCAAGCACATGGTGGCATGCGCTAGCACAACATGGAAATCTCCTAGCATGTGTTGGCATGCTGCATATAGTCCCTAGCATGCCCTAGAACACCTTGGTTGAATGCATTGACATAAATTAGCACTTGGCACACAATACCACATGGCATGTATTGGGACCTACTATTAGTGTGCCTAGCATGCCCCTTTTCAAAAAGATAAATTCCTAACTTATTAACCCTCTTATTGGTTCTTCCTTTTGTTTCCTTGACACATATTGACATACCCTAGCACCCTGGCCGCATCCTTGGCACCTAGCATGTATTGGCATATCTTGGCACTATTAATTGGCACATGATATAATTAGCACACCCTGGAACTCCCAAGCACACTTTGGGAATTCTTGACATGCCTTGATATTACCTAGAATGCCTTACCAATGCTTAGAATACCTTGTCACTCTCTCCTTGGCATGACAACTAACACTCATTAACACTAGTCTCTGACAGTACACGTTCCTCATATTCATTAACTTCCATGAATTTTTACCTAGTGCTCCCTTAATGTTTTTTCCTAGTACTCCTTAACACTCATCAACATGCATTACCACTCTCTAGCACACCTTAGCACTCTTCAACATTCACTTCCACTTCATAACATGCATAACATTAGTCCCTGACTCATATTGGCGCTTGGAACGTGTTGGCGCTTGGAAAGTCTTAGCATGTATGGAATACGTTGAGATGCTTTGGTGTGATTTGGCATGGTTTAATATTAAATTTATTTGTCATGATCAATTGTTGGAAAGTAGATGAGAAGCAAAAAAGGAATACTTGGCAGTTAGAATGCACTAAGACTTCGCACTTGGCACCTATTGCCGCTTAGTGTTGGTGGGCCTAGCATGCCCCTCTTGGAAAAGGTAAATTGATGCCTTATTAACCCTCTTATGTGTTCATTTCCTCGTAGTTTAACTTTTTTCCACATTTTGTTGTCTTGATAGTCCCTGACATGCATTAACACACCCTTGCACATCTTGGCATGCCTTATCACTTAGCACATCTTAGCATGTTTGACATGTATTCCCACTATCTGGCACATCAAGGGGGTGAAGAGAGATGTAGTCCTAAAGTAGGTCGAGTACGAGGGCCGAGTAAGGGTTGCTAAAGGGAGGTCATGATCATCCTCCAAGAGCAAGATCATCATGTGAGGGTTCAGAAGAATGTTGCATACCTTAATGGTTGGTTTGTGCTAGGAAGTAGGATGGCATATTATTGCTTCTCTTCTGGCATATCAAGCTTAAGGTAGGTTTCTCATGAGAATCTGGGCATGTGATTTCAATGGTGTCTTTGTGTGAAGGCCGCATCAAATTCTGAAATGTTGAAATTTGCAATAAGAAACAGTGAGATTGGAAACCAGAAAGGAAAAAAAAAAATTGCACCCACGCTGGTGAGGAATTTTGATGCACTAGGAGTGAGGAATGTGGGGCGTCTAAATTATTTTTCCCTTAAATAAATTGGACAATAAATTGTAATTTCATCTCATAACAACTTGTGTCAGTTAATTAAGTCATGATGACCGAGTTAGCTTAAGAAATTCGAGCTGAGGGTCTAAGATGAGGCATCTAGAGGGATTCTAATATTTTTGGGGTCTAGTTGCAGTTGATTCATTAGTGGGGTGCAAGTGTAATTAACTCAATTAAATGAGTTAAAATCAGTTTAACTAGTTCTGACTGAGTGATGAGCTAGTGAGAGGTCCAGTGAATTAAATTAGAAATTCACAATGAGTGATCAATCAAATAATTGATAATTCTCTATTAATAGTTGCATGCATGTCAGTTTCGAGGAATACCTAGTTGAGACAGAGGTTAAAGGGAACATAAATATCATTTGTATTCAGAGAAAATTTCCCATGTGCAATTATAAATTCATTGGGATGCCATGATGGATTGCGCAATCAAGGAAGACTGATTTTCCTAATTAATAAGGAGTTAATTCCCTAGGAATTGCATGAGCAAGGCAGGTTGAAGTAAGGATGAGAATTGGCTACTAGATTGAGTTTGCCTAGATCAACGAGAGATAATTAATAGAGTGCTGGAGAATCTCATGAGATATTAAGCATTGTATTGTTTCATGATTCCTTGACTTAATACACAATAGAGATAGAGGGGTTTTGAGTAGTTGCTTTCCCCAAATACATCATGTTGCTATGTGATTGATAATTTATTTCTCTTACTTATATGTGATTGTGCGATCATGTTTTGTTTCCGAAAATTGTAGGAAGGATTCAGTATCTTGTTTTAGTAGATTACAAGATCAGAATGAATCTCGTTGGTTAGATTTTCTACATGGTATCAGAGCAGGAATTTTTTGGGTGGCGAGTTTGCAGAGAATATTTGAATATTTTGGTGTAAATTTTTCAAAAACAAGTAGAATATTTGGATTCATTGTGAAAATCTACCCAAAAAAAAAATAAAAAAAAATAAATAAATAAATTTGGTCGAATCGGAGCTCAGATGAGGGAGATATCTTCGATTTAAAATCAACTCTTTTTTAGAAACTTTTTGTAATGTCGGGACAATTACATTGTGCGCGAGTCAAGAACGTATATGCACTTGAGGTACCATATGCATGTAAAGCTTTGAGGAGAAAGGCAGAAGTTAGAGACTTGGTGGTTTAGAGGGAGCATAAATTACCTCTCAACATGCATCCTCATGAGAAGCAGAGAGGAGACCGAGTGGAAGCGTACTCCACTCAAGCAGAGACCTCCATGAGGGGCAAATTTCGAGCCAGATGGGAAGAGGGAGCAACCATACCGTGAGGTGTAAGGTGGGGTGATGTGTAGACATAATTCCAAGTTAAGAAATTTGGGCAAGGTCCATTGAGATGGCATGTCTCATGGATCGAACTTGGCTACGAGGAGACCATAGTACAATAGTAGTAGGAAGGATCAGTTAGATTGATGTATTCATATGTCAGCAAGATGGAAATCAGAGTGAAAGATGCCAAATACTGGAGCACAGATCAGAGTTAGCAACAGTTCAAAGGGCATGGATGCAGATGTCAGTAGCAGCGTAGAGAATCCAGTACTAGACAGGTGCAATAGCTAGTAGTTGTTGAGATTGCAACAAGATGATGAGCTTAGTGGAAAGGAGTTGCCTTCACTAAGTGGGCCCGCAGGTTATTTTTGGCGCAAAGTCTATTTTTAGACTATGTCTATTTATAGACATATGGATCATGTTCTATGAGTTGCAGGATGCTATTTGTGGATGGTTGGTCAAGTCGGGAAAAATAGATGGACTTCTATTTTTAGACATACTGGGCGGAATCTATTTTTAGATTGCTAGTCTAAAAATAGGGATGTCAAATATTATTAGCTCTTAATAATATTTAGACTCTAAACATTATCTTATTCTCTTGGAGCACTTCAGTTTGATGCCTAGAAGTGGCACATGCAGCTGACAGAAGGAATTATGCTTTTCCTAGGGTTTAAGTGAAGCTATTGCATGGAGACTTCAGTTAGAACTCATGTGACAGAGTTTGGTGGAGTTTATTGAGGAAGTTAGTGGAGTTGTATTCAGTTTAACTAATCTAAACATAGTTGAGATTTTTGTATCCAAGTTAACTAATAGATACAATTAGTGAGAGTGGTGTGAATTAATTAGTTAATTAATTCACTAATTATATACTCATAAATCAACTAAAGAATGCATCAGTTAACTTCAGTGCATGGACAATTTTAGTGGAGACCAGTGCAGGAATAGGTGAAAGAGCAGGTTAACTATCAGTTGTGACTATACTGTTGCTATTTGCAACACACAGATAGGTGGAGTAAGCCCATGAGGGTTGCGCAGTTCAGGAAAGGTGGTTATCTATTTAATGAAGCCATCCCATAGCTTGAAAATGCAATAGAGGCTGGCTATCAAGTGGCTAAGGGTTGGAGCATGAACTTTGCTAGATCTAGCTTGATAGTGTGTAGCAATTGAGGGTGTGCATGAGAGCTTGTGAGGAGATTTTGTACTATGATTGTTACATGATATCCATGACATATAATATACAGATAGTTGGGGTTTTCAGCTTTAAGCTTTCTCATTAAATACTGTGTTCATATGTGTGATTGTTTGTGGTTTTAATGTATGCATGCAATTGATTTTATTTCCGCATGTGATGATCAATGGTAGAAGAGATTCTGTATTATGCATGAAGATAAAATAGTGTGTGATCAGAATAATCTCGGTGAATAATATCTCACTTATTCAAATTTCTACATGGTATCAGAGCAATATTGATCATTGGAGCAATTGCACAACATTGAAGCGGTTGAGTTTTGTGTTGGTGGAATTCGAATTTGCAGCAGTGTTTTCTTGGTGTTGAAGTTGAGATGTCTTTCAACGGATTGCGATTGGAGTATGCCCTTGAGGGTAGCTCGAATTATATTGCATGGAAGGACAGGATGGAGGCAGTGCTGGATGACAATGGGTTGAAGGAGTTCATAGATGCAGAAATTCCAAAGCCTACTTCTAGTGATGTTGTCGTACTTGACGCATGGCAAAAGAAGACAGCAAAGTGTCGAAGGATTCTGTTGGAAGGTGTGAAGGATCACATAGTATCCAGCCTTCATGGTAAGGCTTCTCCATATTTGATGTGGAAAGCCTTGACAGATTTATTCCAAAGCAAGAGCGACCAGAGGAATTTGGCGCTCAAGGATAAACTCAGAAACATAAAGATGGAGAAAGGAGACAATATGCCCAAGTACCTCACGAATTTCATCCAATGCAGGGATGAGCTGGGAAGTGTGGGGGTGACTGTAGATGATGAGGACTTGGTGAGCTTGGCTCTCCTTGGGCTTCCGAAGAGTTGGCATTCCTATCAAGACTCTGTCAATGGTCGGGAGAAATTGCCAGGATGGGAGCGACTTTGGTCGGATCTTGTGCAAGAGGAGATAAGGCGAAGTACCAGGGACGGATCTTCATCAAAGGCATCTGATGAAGAGAATTGCGCTTTGGCTGCCAAAGCAAAGAATGGGAAGAGCAAGAAAGCTTCTCATTCTGGTGTGAAAGGCAAGAAGCAGGACATGTCCAAGGTGAAGTGCTTTCACTGTCACCAACACGGACATTATGCCACAAATTGTCCGCAGAAGAAGAAAAATAAGCAGGCTGCTGGGACTGCAGCTGGAGAGGCCTTAGCCTCACAGTTTGAGCTGGATTTTTTGCTGATCGCATGCTTGGCCTCAAGTATGATGGGATCAGTGTGGTTTCTGGACAGTGGTGCGTCTTTTCACATGACAGGAGATCGAGATTTGTTTACTGATCTGGATGAGAAAGATCTTGGAGTGCACATCGAGATGGGCGATGATGGTAGATACAGTGTGACCGGTATCGGTACCATTTCCTTTGAGAGAGAGTCTGGTAAACCCTTCATATTGAAGGAAGTGATGCATGTTCTAGGATTGAAGAAGAATCTTATCTCTGTGGCGATGTTAGAATACAAGGGATATGATGTTGTCTTTAGCGAGGGAAAGGCTTTCCTGCGTAGTAAGGCAACTGGTGAGACCTGGAGGATAGGGGTTCGAGTTCAAAACCTTTATCAATTGTAGGTAGATGGCTGCGCAGCAATGGCAGGCAAGGCAGAAGGAGTGGTGAGCCGGGATGATGGCGAGTTGTGGCACCGGAGATTGTGCCACCTTCACCATGGAGCTTTGAAGATACTGCAGCAGATTTCTACTGGGCTTCCTAAAGGCACTCTTGTGCAGTCAGATCAGTGCAAGGGGTGTACCTTAGGAAAATTTTTGAAAGCCACTTTTCATGAGAAGGATAGTCATGCCACGACGATCCTTGAGAGAATTCACACAGATGTGTGTGGACCTTTCTCAATAGCTTCGACAGCAAAGCACAGGTATTATGTGATATTTGTTGATGATTTTTCTCGTAAGTGTTGGATCTTCTTCATGAAGAAGAAGAGCGAGACATACTCAAAGTTTTGTGAGTTCAAGGCACTAGTTGAGAAAGAATCGGGGAAGCAGGTGAAGGCTCTTGGGAGCGACAATGGTGGTGAATTCATCTTTGGCGAATTCAAGGACTTTTGCAGCACAGAAGGAATTCGAAGAGAGCTCATAGCACCTCATAACCCACAACAGAATGGGGTTGTTGAGCGGAAGAACAGAACGATCGTGGGTGCTGCATGGGCGATGTTGCATGATCAGGGCCTACCCATTCACTTATGGGCGGAGGCATGCAATACTGCAGTATATGTGCAGAACCGTTGTCCTCACAGGATACTTGGCATGAGTACACCCGGTGAGGCGTTTTCTGGTAAGAGGCCCGATATTTCCCATTTGAACATTTTTGGTTCACTCCGTTTTGGTTCATGTGACAAAGGATGCCAGGAAGAAGCTGGAGCCAACTACAGAGGTTGGGATATTTTTGGGGTACACTGATATGCCCCACAACTATCGTGTGTATTTTCCAGATAGTCACAAGACTGTTGTGCGACGAGATATAAAATTTCAGGA